>JAFFST010053637.1:4470-15447 GCA_022414735.1 Noturus placidus
GGGGGGGGGGGGGGGGGTTGGGTTCTAGATCAGAAGGGTGTTTTTAGCGCCATCACAGTGTGCAGCGCAAAGCTTTTATTCCATAAACATTAACATACAGTACTACTCTACAAGTGTAGCTGTGTGTGTGTGTGTGTGTGTGTGTGTGTGTTCTAGCTCTGCTTGGTCCACTACTGCTGTTTCTTTTCACCTCCTTCCTTTAAAATCCACACAGTCCAGCCACTCGACCAATCACCAGCTCTGATTGGCTGATGGGAAAAAAAGCACAAAATCAGGTTTGTGCAGAATGCATAAATTATTATTTATTTTTAAAGAAGTAAACATCTATAGTATCGATAACGGTGTCCAGTTCATGTTTTAGAAATTGCAGAAAAAAAATGTAATTTACCTCGCTGAAATATTTAGAATTTGAATATTTGCATTTGAATCTTAATGAGTCTGTAATTATACTCCATCTCTCCACCTTTATACTGGAGTCATGTTAAACTAGTGATGGCATCGATGCGTGTTCACTTTGTGTGCTCACTACATAGCGAATTATAATCAGGCCGTATACGTCACGTAGAACATTGTAAAGATACAAAAAAATGCAAATGATATTAAAGGACACCTTTATTTAGAGTGCTTCTACATCAAACAACACACGAGTCATTTAGTCAGATTTAGTAAATGACTCCGAGTCATTTAGTCAGATTTAGTAAATGACTCCGAGTCATTTAGTCAGATTTAGTAAATGACTCTGAGTCATTTAGTCAGATTTAGTAAATGACTCCGAGTCATTTAGTCAGATTTAGTAAATGACTCCGAGTTATTTAGTCAGATTTAGTAAATGACTCCGAGTCATTTAGTCAGATTTAGTAAATGACTCCGAGTCATTTAGTCAGATTTACCTTTATCTACATGTTATGAAAGTTTGTGGTGTCTTTTATTTTTTTATGATGGATATTAATATTTTCAAATATTTTTTAAAAGAAGATACTCACGATGCCTAAAGAATTGATTTCTGATCACACTTTTGACTCGCTGAATCAAATGCAATAGAATCAGGAAGTCTTCCGGTTTTCTTTATTTGTTTTTCACCTCACAGTATTTACGTTAGCTAGCGTAGTTTAGTTTCTACTACGTTACTCTCGTATTTCAGGATTTTAGTTTAGATTTTTTTATTCATTAAAATCCAAAATGGCTTGTTGTTCACCGTGTGTCTACTACATAGAGTATAACCGGGTGAGGTTCTATCTAGAGCATACGAAATTTATTCATAAATATATATGGGCATAAATCTTGTAATGATTTAGCGCATCTCCTGTATCAAACAACACATGAGTCGTTTAGTCACATTAAGTAAGTGATTCAGAGTCATTTAATCAGATTTACTTTCAGATATTTGCATAATATAAACATTTGAGGGTTTTTTAATGAGCAAAATGTTTTAAAAACATAGTGCATAATCAAGGTGCTTGAGGAATCGATTTCTAATAAAGTGAACCAAATCTGAGTAAATGACTCTGAGTCGTTTAGTCATATTTACCTTTCTAGATATGTGAGTGTTTTTTGTTTTGTTTTTTTTTTCTGATTGATAAATTGATGTGTTTTAAAAGCAGTTATTGATCATGGACAAAGCATCATTCATAATCAGGATGCCTGAGGAATTGATTTCTATTCACTTTATGACTCACTGAATCAAATCTCACTAAATGATTCGGTCATTTTGTCAGATTTAGCTTCAAACGTTCAAAAATATTATGGGAATTTCTATATCTGTGATGTGTATACACGATAGTGCATTTTACAAGCGAAAAGCCATAGTGGAAAAATGCAGTCTATAGATCAGACGCCTGAAGAGTCGATTTCTGATGACGTTATAACTCACTGAATCAAATCAGGAATCGGGTCTGTAGAAAATTTCCGATTTCTTTGCTGTTTTTTGCGGCGTGTAGCGAGCGAGTGATGTGAGGAGGTCTGTGTAGACTGCTATGTGCTTCATCAGCGTTTATCGCTGAGCTTAAAAGCATGTAAATACGACTATATATCCTTTAAAGCAGTATTCGTAGAGCCTACACATATAATCTTTACCTCTGACCTGCAGTGTGTATGTAGAACCAAGTTCCTATTTAAGCTGAATTTAAGGTCTGATCAGCATCTGACCTCTCGGGGGTTTTACGGTCTGATTGTCCTTTCTTTAATAACGCTGTTGTGGCTAACAGGAACGATGAGGTAACGTCATGCTTCATAACGCATGCTTCGTTCTCCTGATCGCCGCCATTGTGTCGCTCGTTGTTGCTGTGGAATCTCCTGAAAAATGTGGAGAACATTGCCTTGAGGCTGCTTGGGAAAATTCTTTACCAGTGCTAAATCTCTCGCCAATGGATTCGCCGTGTGTGTGCGTGTGTGTGTGTGTGTGTGTGTGTGTGTGTGTGTGTGTGTGTGTGTGTGTGTGTGTGTGTGTGAGTACGATGCGTAATAATTTAGAGGTATTTATATCATTTAGAATGGAAGTCTAAGGGCAGATGTTGGCAAAAAAGCTTTCAAATACTCGGATAAATAACTTTTGCTAAAAACAAAACATTGAAACTGTAAATTAATTTTGGTTATATTGATTTGTGTGACTTTTTTTAAGTCGGGGAGGAACTTCTGATCAGTTGTTGTTAGTTAAATCTTACCATGTCAACGACTTTTGACAAAATCTGTCAAAATCATGATAGCTAGCTAAATGTTAACATTGGAACTTTCTTCAGCAACCTACAAACCTATCAAATAGCAATTTGGCTAACATTGGCTAGTTAAATATTACCATGGTGACATCATCTGATAATCTAGAAACGTGTCAAATCGTGATACGTTAGCTAGCTAGCTAAATGTTACCATGGGAACAAATTCTGTCAAATGTGTCAGATTTAGTTTGTTATTCGATAAACCTTTTTTATTTTTCTCATTTGATTATAATACTAGCTAGCTTACTCTAAATAACCTCAACAACATTTATTGCCAACTAGCATACGGACCTGTCAGATCATTTAGCATGAGCTGGCTGAATGTAACCATGGGAACGATTTATTGTAAATAACAGATCTGTAAGGCCATGTGATGCGTTATAGCTGGCTCAATGTAAACATGGGAACGGATATTGCTAATCTGAAAAATGCATTTTAACTGTTATCTGTTAGCTCGGTAAATGTAACTATTTAAGGAATGACATTTTTTAATCCATGAACTATACCAGTTGTGCTACATTAGCTAGCTAAACATAATGTAGCTAATGGAAACGACTTTCGCTAGTCCATCAAATACTCCGATTGCTCTTGAAACCATGGGAAGTATCTACGCCGATATACGATCCTGTCAGCCGGTATAATATTAGCTAGCTAGCTATATGTAACCATGGAAATACTTTACGCTAGTTTACAAACCTGTCAGGTCACATTATACTCTTATCTTAGCTAGCTCAGCGTAACCATGGCAACATTTCTGGCTTATTTAACCTTCGCCAGCAAGACGTACAAAAATGCTTTACCATTATTTCAATTTACAGCTTAAACATGACGAAATGTGAGAGATGTAAAAGGGCCAGACGCTGTTAACACAAGAGACGATGGTAATGTTTTATGTTTTAAAAATAGCATCTTACCCTTGACTTGTATTATAAGTCTTTAAATTCCTGTCCATATTTTACACACACACACACACACACACACACACACACACACACACACACGTGACACGTAGAGTGATAAGTGAAAATGCCAGAGTTTGCCTTTAACAGGCTTTTAAGGATTTGCTGCTCTCTGATTGGTTAAATGAAGCTGTGTAACGTTATTGCGTCTCGTATCGCCATTTCTATCGTGGTTTTTGTTATAGAATGTTATAAAGCTGTTGTAATAAGCTGCTTCCTGGGTTCACGTGTATGCCTGTTGTCTCTAAGTCAGGCATGAGGTGCTCGAGGATCTGTGATGCGTTCAGAGGCGGAGTTTATTCTCCAGTTCATCTGTTTGTGGCTCGCAGACTTGTTCACGTTTCGTCGTCCGCTTGAGGAGGACGTCTTTTGGTTCCGTAGGGGTGTGTGGGTGAGATGGAATGAGGGCGTGGTCGGGTCACCGTGGTGATGGCAGGCTGAAGCTGCTCGGCCGTCTAGGCTCAGGGTCGATGGCAGAATGTTTCATCGCTTTTTTATTGAAAACGATATTAAGATGGCTCAGCGCTTAAGGAAAACTAAGACTACCTGGAGAGTGTGTGTGTGTGTGTGTGTGTCTGTGTGTGTGTGTGTGTGTGTGTGTGAGTGTGTGTGTGTGTGTGTGTGTGTCTAGCAAGTCTGTTAAGCACTTATGTATTCACTATGTATATTGATATTTCTATTTGGGCGTGGCAGACTAGGCTGTGTGTGTGTGTATGTGTGTGTGTGTGTGTGTGTGTGTGTGTGTGTGTGTGTGTGTGTGTGTGTGTGTGTGTGTGTGTGTGTGTGTGTGTGTGTGTGTGTGTGTGTGTGTGTGTGTGTGTGTGTGTGTGTGTGTGTGTGTGTGTGTGTGTGTGTGTGTGTGTGTGTGTGTGTGAGTGTGTGTGTGTGTTTGAGTGGTTGAGTGAGTGTGTGTGTGTATGTGTGTGAGAGAGTGTGTGAGTGTGTTTGAGTGGTTGAGTGAGTGTGTGTGTGTGTGTGTGTGTGTGTGTGTGTGTGTGTGTGTGTGTGTGTGTGTGTGTGTGATAATGATAAAGCATGGTATTTTAAAACCCAGTCCAGAGTTATTTGTAAATTATAATTTAGTCCACGCAGTTACAAAATTGAACGTTCAAATTCTGATCCATGAAAGTTGTCTTAAATTAATAAGCTTTTACTTTTATTATTATTATTAATATTATTTTAATATATATATATATATACTCCTCATTTATTTATATTTCAGTCATATTTAAATGTAGGGCTGCACAGATCGTTATATTGTAAGATTCATTAAGGATAATCGACGGTGATGTCAGTGAGAGAATTGTCTAATCTGTCTAATCTGCCTAATCTCTAATCTGTCTAATCTCTAATCTCTAATCTGCCTAATCTCTAATCTGTCTAATCTCTAATCTGTCTAATCTGTCTAATCTCTAATCTGTCTAATCTCTAATCTGCCTAATCTGTCTAATCTGTTCGTATGGACTCTGGTGTGTTAATGCTGTGTTTACTTGCTCCTCAGTTGTTTGGGATTCGATGAAGGGTTTTTTGCGTTCGGAAAGCCGGATCTGTTTTATATTTTTCTACAAAAAACAAACTAACAGGAAAAAAACTAACGTCCAAAATGTCTGTTTAATGATTTAATCTAGAAGTTTAATTGTGTCTGAAGCCTAATCGGTGACTCTTTAAGGACAGTTTTCTTCAGAAATAAAGATTTATCGACTGTTAAACAGTGAAACTATTTTTTCTCCACCATTTTGAGGACTTGTATAAGTGAGGCACTCGTGATTAGTTCTGATGTTTTTGTTTTGTAATTAAAATCTAATCTGACGTTAGCTCGATCGTTAACTCAGAAACTCGCGAATTCTTGAATGCAGCATTAATCACAAGTTTCCCGGTTTATTTTAACATGTTTAACATATTTCTCATATTGGCCAATCACAGCACGCGCTGCAGACCCCGGGCGCTAGTAAAGATAGTAAAGATCTGATCAGAGTTGGAAACGTGGAAGTTGGAATTGTTTATGCGTGATTTTGCTTTGAAGTTGAACGAAGATATATTTGTGCAACTAATCTTTTTAAAACAGCATTTTATATTAGATTTGAGAATGTAAACAGGGTCACATGGCCAGAGCACCACAGCGCAGATTTGATTGGTCCCTGTTTCAGCCAATCAGCCGTCAGGAAAAAGGTTTGTTCCTAAATTGAATCTGAACCGTGTCGGGGAAGGCACTGCCGAGAACCTTTAATGGTTTCCATGCGACAAAGTGAAGGGTCCTTTAGGAAATCTTTATGGAAGAGCTTCAATTTCTTTTGATCTTTTTTTAATCGAATGCTACATTAGACCGTTTTTATCATAAGATCCAAATGGGTCAGGACCGTGTTCTCCACCTGAGCGCGTCCTGTTGATACTTTTAGGAAAGAAAAAAATGAACAGGTTCCTGCACCGAGGTCCAGCTTTCTGATCAGGTTCTATTCAGAACGCTGTTTGTTTTCTTCCTGAGAGTGTAGCATGAGAACGCAAATGATCTGTCTGTGAAAAATTACTCTCTGAAATGAAATGTGGCCGAATAATTATTGATTAGCCTTTACTGTGCAGTCCTCACTATAGCCCAGGTGTGTGTGTGTGTGTGTGTGTGTGTGTGTGTGTGTGTGTGTGTGTGTGTGTGTGTGTTTAGGGGACTAGTATATTAATAATCGCTCCCTTTTAGCTAACAGACATTAAAGGAAAAGTTGTAGTGAAATGTGTAGAAATTAAGACTAATCTCTCTCTCTCTGTCTTACACACACACACACACACACACACACACGGCAGAGAGAGAGGGAGGTTAGGATTAAAAGAAAAAATCTCTGGAATGTTCCTTTAACTCATATTTCCTTTCTTGTTTAAGCGCTGCTCGTTTCTCTGTGTGTAGTTTTATGTTTTTCACTTGAACTGGAAACCTTTCAGTCAAACATCAGCAGGAATCTTTTCTTCTGTCTTTATTTTTTTTACAGTGAATATTCCATTTTTATTATTTTTAACATTCCCTTGTTTTGGGTTTTACAATGAAAAAAAAAAACCCCACAAACAAACAACAACACTACACCAGCATTTGCTCATAAATAACAGGCTACTACACAAACAGTATAACGCTGGAGATGATGGAGATGATGGAATTGAGGATGGTTTTGGATATTGCTGTTGGTCTTTTATTTTCTTTTTTTTTGGGAGTCCAAAGTGTAACCATGACAAACTACCTCACTCGGCTACAGACGCATGTGATTTTTCTTTGTATTTTTTTATGATTGGTGTTTGTATTTATTGCCGTGCCGTGGCTCTCACACAGACGACTCGAGTACCTCAGTACCTCTTTAATGTGTTTCCCACAGCACAGCAGACTCACCTTATCACAACATTACAGCTTTTATTGTATTATTGTTATATTTCTCTACCTGTTTTTTTCTTTTTCCTTTGTTTTTTTATCTTCAGTGCTCTCTCCAGTCACGTTAGACACAGTTTTACAAACGTTTGGGTCAAAGACGAAAATATAGGCTGTTTTTTGTTTTGTTTTTTAAATTGAATGCTTTTTATTATATTATATATATATAGTGTTAATCAGGAGAATAATAAATAAAAATGAAAGCTGAAAGCAGCATTCTCAGGGGCCAAGCACCCAGACCCTGTTAGCCGTACTACACTTGCAATCACAGGAACGCATTTCCAGTTCGTTATGGGAGAACGGTTGTAGCAAAGATAGTACTTGGAACTTTTGACCAGTACATGGTGCTGTTATGAAGTTTCTTTTCGACTCAGGGTATGGTCCTGATGTTGCCTACCAAGTTTGGTGTCCGTGCGAAAAGTGGTTGCTGAGATACAACCTCAATTCCTGTTCGTTGGCCCATTACAGGCAAACCGTTCAGACTATTAAAAATTCTTTTGATAACTTTTGTGAGGATTACTTTGAAGATGGCGTGCGCCAAATTTGGTGATGATTGGACAAAATTTGTAGGAGGCATAGCAAAAAACATTTTTTGCCCAAATCCAAGATGGCAGAAAATGTAATTGGGCCTAACCTGAGGTCCTGGGGTGCGTTGAACTCGTCTTGACCCAGAGAATCCAGGGATTTTTAATTTTGGACACATAGTTCAAAAGTTATGACCATAAATGTACTTCAAATGTAGGCCCTAATTCGACCTGATGGTGATGGTGGTGCTAGAGCGGGTTGTCCACTAATCCACTAATCGTGGGGTTGGTGGTTGGAATCCCGGCCCGGGTGATCCCATGCCGAAGTGTCCTTGGGCAAGACACTGAACCCTAAGTTGCCCCCGATGGCAAGCTAGCACCTTGCATGCAGCTCTGCTACCATTGGTGTGTGAGTGTGTCTCATTTGTAAGTTGCTTTCGATAAAAGTGTCCGCTAAATGAATAAATGTAAATGTAGAGCGTTGGCATTTTGCCCAAAGTTGGTCAAACTGTTCCGTAGACACTCCCCAATCAGTGTGCCAAACTTCACAACTTTTTACCGGATGGTTCTATGGGCTGCTATACAAAAGGTAGAATAACAGTAGGGTTATATTCGGTGCTTGGCCCCCTAATAATACATTTTATATATTACAAATTTATCTTTGTTTAATTTTTTCATTATTTGTGGCTGATTTTGTTCAAATTGATGTTTATTATTCTTTAATTGTTGAATTTCTTTTACATATGTATGTATTTGTGTGTACAAAGTGCAAATGTATTTTAGATAAAAAAAATTTTGTTTTTGTTTTTTGTCTTTGACCCACAGAGAGACACACACACACACACATACAGAAAGCTGTAGTGGGTGTGGTCACTCCTGTGACTGACAGTGTTCAGTAGCTGCTGGGATTGGTTGGCCCCTCCTCAGGCCCCGCCCCCTCTCAATTCTGACTGTTAGTTGGATGTATTGCTGCTTTACTGAAACTTTTACAAGAAGACACACACACACACACACACACACACGAACTGAACGCGATCACCTCATGAGTCGCACTCATTTCACCTTTTTAGCCGTGATTCTGTCATCAATCGTTCACTGAGAAACTCATCCAATATCAACATAAACACCTCAGTCTGTCCTGTCTTTACATTTATACTGGACACACACACACACACACACACACACACACACACCTACCTTCATACACACAGCTGCTAACGTGTCAGTGCCTCAGATCAGGACATAATGACAGTTTCACTCTTAAAAGGGGAAAACAGACTCACTCACATTTTCTGATGGATTTAATCTTTTTTTTAATCCTTACGGGACTCCGTAGGGAAGCCGTCTCTATTCGCAGGTTAAACAGTCGCATGCCTTCGCACCCGGACCTCAGTTTATTGTTTTAAATAAATAAATAAATCAAAACTGTAAATCATAAATTGAAAGGTTGTTATTTCCTTTTTTCTTCCTTCATTAGATTTTGATTTCATGTAACGTTTTGTCTGATGTTTTACAAATCAAACAATAAATAACAACGTATAAGATTTAAAACTGTGTGGGATTCTTATTGTTTGTAAATGAAAGGTGCAGTCAGCGATTTTTTGTGTTTATTTGCAGAATTATTAATACTGATACTGATAAGAAGATGAGTATTAATCAACCTTAGTCATTAACAAACTGTTTCTTTTGCTCTGTTTATGTTCCTCTGGTTTAAACGGTGCACTTCAGCCTACTCGCCTCATTCTTTTCAGATTAAAGGTGCAGTCAGTGATTTTGACGGTTCAAAAACATTGGTCCCCACATAGCCACGCCCCAGAATATATTTATGTGCAGTTCCTATGTTGGCTTTCAGTGTCCCAGGTCCCTTTTCGACAGTGTTGTTCATTGTTTGCATTAGAGATGTGTTGATTCTACAGTATTTAATGTTTTTTCATATTTTTTGTACTCATCAGTACGGTTCTGCTGCCAAAATATTTAGTGCTGTATTACAGAAGCTCTGTTTATCTTTAAATAGCGGTCAGTGTTCATACACTTGTGCTAGAAGACTTGTTCTTTAGAACGTCAGTGTGTTGACTCATAAATAAAGTGTTTAGCTAGCTACATTAGTTAGCTTGGATCTTGTATTTGTTGAACTGCAGCAAAGTGTTTTACGTTTTTGTTGCGTCAGAATACTTTGTCGTCGATGACCGATAGCAGCTAATCATCATTTCACGCACTAGCGTCATCTCTAGTTATTTATTTTTTTTCTGGCCAGTTAGCGAGGAAGATCTCTTGCTGAGATATATGTTTAATGCTGTTTTGCTATTTCTTGATTGGTAATCGAGACATACCTCCAGATCCGTGTCATGTCATTAACTACAACATGGCTCCATACCATCACAGATAATGCACTATATCCCTACAGACAGGTGGGTCAGGAGGTCCTTATACCTCATAATTCACATCCTTTAAACATTTCAGAAGGGCTGAACAACAGGTTCTCAGAGATAATTAGCGTGTTCCCCTGTCACGTTAGGTCATGTCTTTGCCTGTATTTTCTTATTTGTAAGTCACTTTGGATAAAAGTGTCTGCTAAATGTATAAATGTTTAGTTGAAACTAGCTTTAGCATCGATTGTCTGATAGAAGCTGTAACTGTGCTCTATTGTTGCTAGATTAAAGCTAACTCCGGTATTCAGATTCGGTTTCGGTTGGGAGTCGCTCGTTCACGCGACTACCCTTTGTTTTGCTGATTAGAGAGGCGTGCTCAGCTGTGAATCACAGCAGTATTTAATAATTAAGAAGCGCTGAGGCGGAAGCGTCAGACCTAGTCATGTGAAGACCGAGCTCGTGTAAAGACCTGCGAGTCTACCTGCGCGAGTCCACCAAGCAAGAACACTGACAAGACACCACTCGCGCTGCTAAGTATACTTTTTCTCCCTTTATTTTTCCTCTTGCTGTCTACCTGTTTACACTCACTAACATGTGTCATCAGTTTATCCCTGTTATTTGCCACAGGCGTAGATCGCGGCATACTCCCAGAAACGTACGCAACTTGGACAACCTACGCTCTCTGAATGTGACCTCTGCAGGTTCCCTCTGCTTCTCGATCGGACTTTGGAACGGCCAATCTGCTCTCACCAAAGCAGATTTCATTCTTGCCTTTGCTACACACTCAAACCTCAGTGTGCTGGCTCTGACTGAGACCTGGATCCATGCTGAGAACACTGCCACACCTGCTGCCCCTGCCTCCAACTTCTCCCATACCTCACGTCTAAACAGACGAGGGGGTGGTACAGGTTTGCTTCTCTCCAAAACATTGAAATTTACCTGTATTTCTCCCTCTTGCTCATACACTTCCTTTGAATATCATGCTGTTACAGTCACTGACCCTGCCAAAATGCA
>JAFFST010053637.1:29816-40841 GCA_022414735.1 Noturus placidus
ACATTGTAGCAAAGTGTCATTTCTTCAGTGTTGTCACATGAAAAGATATCATCAAATATTTACACAAATGTGAGTGGTGCAATAACCTTTGTAAGATACTGTATACATATATATATATTCACCACTTTGCATTTTCAAGGTCAAGAGTAGAACATTACTAGGAACTAGATATTCATTTTCTTTGAATATATTATGAGAATGTAAACAGTGGCAGTTTTAATGGAACTTCATTAAAGCCTAGTTTTACATAATGAAAAAAGGTAACATTTGATAGATATTAAACATTGAGATGCATCAAGGTGCACAACGGACTGATCTAATAAAATCGGATCATAATGTTTATAATCAGTGTGTATCAATGTTATTCACACTGTTCTGTGTGTGTGTGTGTGTGTGTGTGTGTGTGTGTGTGTGTGTGTGTGTGTGTGTGTGTGTGTAAAACAAGTAACTGGCTAATGGACCAGTTTTAATCCAGAGGGTTAGTTAAGCACAGCAGACAGCTCAGCAGAGTCTTGGTGTACAGAAGTGAATTATTGCCTAAACGTTGCTGAGTATAGCATTACACAACCCCTTAGGCAGTGAGAACACAGGGTGGAGAGTGTGTGAAAAATATAAAATGCTGTATGTGTAGGTCTAAATGTTTGAATACAGTTCCTTATAATATGTGTTAAAGCTACATCACAAAAGAGTAAGATAAAATGTGGAAGTGACAAAGAATAATGAGCAGGGAGATGCCCGATAAATCATCAATATAGATCCCAATAGTGAGGAAGAAAATGAAAACATTTCTGCTATGTGTCACTTTTAGGAAATACTGTTTAACCACCCACTTCTAGCCAACTCATCACAGGGCAAAACGGCACACCCATTCACACACTACGGACAATTTGGGAATGCCAGTCAGCCTACAACATATATCTATGGACTGGGGGAGAAAACCGGAGTACTTGGAGGAAAAACCTAAAGCACAGGGAGAACATGCAAACTCACATGTGCACACTTTGTGGAGGCCGGATTTCAACCCTCATCCCTGGAGGTGCGAGACAAACGTGCTAAGCCACTAAAAAGCATACATTTATGCGGGATGTGAAGGATTAAAGGAAATTTAGGTATTTCATTCTGCTTTAAAAATTACCTGTTTTTTTTTTTTTTTTTAAAGAAAAATAAAGCATTTAACCAGTGTTAACTAATGTGAGTAAACTGAATCATTATACTTCATGGCAGTAATTTGGTGATTATTTAGGAATCTAGCTAACTATTATTTGAATTCACTTCCCTCGTGAACCTTTTTTTTTACAATTTAACTATTGGATATTACCCATTTAACGGTGGAAAATGAATGGCATGCTAACCAATCTACCTAATATCCCAGCACTTATTTGGTACAGGAAACTGCTACAGTGTTTTTAAAGGAAATATTTAAGTACTTTATCAAAATGACAAAATTCAGTTTTTCAATTGACAGCTTTAAGATTTTTGACCAGTGTGATAGTTCTTTCAAAAGTAAGCTTTCATTTTTCTTGTTGCTGATCCCATTTATCCTGGGATGTGTAATACTAACCGTGTATCTGTTTGAAGAATCCTCGTCACTACACCATTATGCCACACCTTTATAATCAATAGTAATGTTGTAGACAAAAAGTGAAATCATTCAATCATACAATTTCACCGGATCTTAAGAGTTTCATAGAATTCAACTAAATAAAAACTCTGAATATACAATCAAGGAATGTTGCCTCAAAAACAAAAGAAGATCACATAAAACATCCATCCATTCATCTATCCATTTTCTATAACGCTTATCCTACAGGGTCGAGAGGAACCTGGAGCCTATCCCAGGAAGCACCAGGCACAAGGCAGGGTGTACCCCGGACAGTGTCCCAATCCATCCATTTGGAAATGCCAATCAGCCTATCATGCATGTCTATGGAATGGGGGAGAAAACCGAAGTACCTGGAGGAAACCCCCACAGCACGGGGAGAACATGCAATCTCCACACACAAACTCACACAAAAACTTTAATTATATACGCAGTAAAATTCCTAACTGTGTTCAGAACTATAGCCTAAGTACCTCTCCTCTTCCAGCAGGGGCCCTCATGAATAGTGTAGGAAAGCTCGGTGAATTCCAGGTCTACAGCCGAGCGCCGGGGCAGGTGTGAGAACCTCTGCGCTTCTGTGATATGGTTCTCCACTTTCTTCAGGTGGGTCAACAAGGCTGCATCTGGAGGGGCTCCTTCCGTCCGCTTGGTCACTTCCATGGGAATGGAGACCGACCCTGGCTCTGAGGGCTTTTCAGCCATACCAGCAACCTGTAACATAGGCATACTGTAAGAATGTGTTGACAAGATCACATTGTTACATGGAACTCCTGCATTTATACCGTTTCTCACTTCCTGATTTTCTTCCTGAATACAGTTTTCATAAGTAGTCACCTCCTTGACCTTTTATATGTTTTGACCTGAAATTAATTTAACTAGGATTATATGTCATTAATCTAGACAAAATATTCGAAAATACTGAAAAAGTGGAGATCAATATAGTTTACAAAACTAATTATGTGACATCCGATCAAAAAAGGTTGTACCAGACCTCATTTTGTGAGGTTTTTACATTTTTCAGACACTTTTATCCAAAGCAACTTACAAATGAGAGCACACTCACACACCAATGGTAGCAGAGCTTCCATGCAAGGTGCTAGCTTGCCATCGGGGGCAATTTAGGGTTCAGTGCCTTGCCCAAGGACACTTCGGCATGGGATCACCCGGGCCGGAATTCAAACCACGAACTATTAGCGAACCACGAACCACAATTAGTGGGCAAATCGCTCTACCGACTGAGCCACAGCCGCACTATGTTTTCAAGAAGAGAATACTTGTGCAATGAGAACTTTTATTTATTAGTTTATTTTCAATGTTTATTTTCAATATCTCAACATGATGACTTGGTGAATGTGTGATGGCAATATAATATATAATATAAATATCTTGTTACAGATGTTACAAATTGTTATAAATGTTACAAATAAGAGGAGTGAATATTCATGCAAGCCACTTTAAACCTTTGCCTATGTTCTTTGCAAGTCTTCTTATATTATAATCACAATTAATTAGGATTACCTGTGTTCCTAGGTTCCCCTATTATATATTCATAGTTCGTTTTTTCCCTTTTCATTGTTTTCTAGTTCCCAACTCTTTGTTTATCTAGTTCCTAGTTTCAATTACAATTTATGGAACAGAGATCATATGATAACACCCAACCCCCTCTGGGTCAAAGTTTTGACTAAAGAGTTAGACAGAATAGAGAGATATAGACTTTGTTAAAGGAAGATATCTCAACATGAAGACTTGGTGAATGTGTGATGGCAATATAATATATAATATAAATATCTTGCACTGAAGTAGAAACGAAAAAGACAAAGAGGTGCATAATGCATAATGTGTTCTTCAGCACTAACAGTTCCACAGCTGTGAAGTCATGAAGAATCAAAGAAGAAAAAATGTTAAAAGAGGAGTCTAATGTGAGCTGGAATTTTTCATTATATGTGATGAACAATAACTCTGATGTGTTTGAATGAAACAACCCACCCCAAAGAATGCGTGGTCATGCCCATGATGGCAGCATTTCTTTTGTCATAATTAAATGACTTCTTTTTTTTTTTCGTTTATTATTTGATTAATACCAATAACATACATTTTTTCTTGACGGTATTCAAAGTCCCTGACCTAATGAACTTGTATGGGTTTTTTTTTTTTTGGTAGAGACTACAAAGCACTTCTACACTGTGAGTTTCAATAAAAAGAAGCAATTTAAACATGACAGCATAAACCATATATAAGTGCATTCCATGCAAATTTTATGATTCAAAGTCGATCATTTGTGATATACATTAGTTGTGTAAATTTACACACACCCAGGCGCATGAGTGGGATGTTAACGGTTTTCCGTAACGACAGGATTTACATGAATGCCAAATTTCTTGTGTAAATGCTCGCACAAACAATTTACAATGATCATGAGAACAGTGAGGAATCAGCCCAGAACTACACGGGAGGATCTTGTCAATGATCTCAAGGCAGCTGATATCATAGTCAACAAAAAAACAGTTGGTAACACACTACACCGTGAAGGACTGAAATCCTGAAGTGCCCCTGCACAAGAAAGCACATATACATATCCATCTGAAGTTTGCCAATGAACATCTGAATGATTCAGAGGACAACTGGGTGAAAGTGTTGTGGTCAGATGAGACCAAAATGGAGCTCTTTGGCATCAACTTACTAATTACTAAGTCATTACCAAGTACTAAGTCATGTTTTGCAGAGGGGTCAAATACTTATTTCCCTCATTAAAATACAAAACAATTTATAACATTTTTGACATGTGTTTTTCTGGATTTTTTTGTTGTTATTCTGTCTCTCACTGTTCAAATAAACCAACCATTAAAATTATAAACTGATCATTTCTTTGTTAGTGGGCAAACGTACAAAATCAGCATGGGATCAAATACTTTTTTCCCCCACTGTATGACACACTAAATATGATCCAAAACTGTTTCAATGTTAAGATGATTCATTTTAAAGCAACTACTCTTTGACATAAAACATAATTAGATTTTCTGGTCATATGCATGAATAACACTACATAGTTTGCTAATTCATTAATAACAAGTAATATCAAGTAAATAACCAATATTTACCATTAGCTAGAATATGACTTGCTGTCTAGACAATTTATTTTAGCTACTGGAATCAATGCGAGTCTAACCTGACATTAGCAAAAAAAAATTAAAAAATAAGACAACTTAATTGACTAAGTCCCCTAGTTGTCCTCAGTGTGAAAAGATGGATCTCAACATCATATACAGTAGTCACTGTTGGAAAGGGGTAAATTATGCAGAAGATGCTGGAAAAGCAAAGAATGTGCAGGATCTGGAGATTTTTTTCTGAAGAACAGTGGACAGTTTAACTGCTCAGGACAAACAAAGGACTCAAACAATTGTCACAAAACATAAAAACAGTTATTGATCATCCAGGTAACAACACACAATCAAGGGTTTGTAAACTTTCCAACAGGGTAATTTTTTTTTTATAAATGCAGCTATAATCTTGTCTTCTGGACTATATGTAAACATCTGTTATGTGAAATAGCTTATTCCGGACAGAACTAATATAAATAATATAAAATATATATAAAAAATAACATGGGATTGTTATGAAGATCTTATTTTGTTAACAGTATTAAGATTTAGCAGATTCTACAAGGGGTATGCAAACGTTTGGGCACAACTGCAAATATATATTCTCTACTTTTTATCCTCTGTCCTGAATTGAATATAAGTGCTAATTGGAACTTGTTGCTATGACACTATGAAAACAAAAAAATTAACTAAAATAATAACTACTTGAATAGAGATAATTGGTTCAACAGATACTATCATGAGATATTATCATGACCAGACATCAAGCCTTTAGATGAAAACTTAAAAAAAAAATTAAAAAAATAACAACATCTAAATTAGGAGCTGGGTAACTTCAGTTCACTACAGATTAAATATGATGTTAGAAATAGCAAATAACACACAAATACAAAACAAAAATGCTCTGCACTGAAATCAATCAAATGATCTGCTACAGTCTTCGAATCTGGGGAAAGTAACTACGTACGTTATATTATTTGAGTACATAGTTTACTGTAATGGTGTTTCTTGAATATAAATAAAGTTTCATACTACTTTAAGTTTTACTTGACTTTTAATTATAAAATTATAAAATATCATTACAGCATAAAAAAAGAAAAAAACAACAATGCAGCTAACCCTGGAAAACTATAAGCCAATCAAAATTTAGTATGTGCAAATTCTTTAAAACTTTAATTCGAGACCCAACCAAAAAAAATAAAGCGGTTTCCTGCCTAAAGTCTATACGTCAGGTGCCAAATGTTAATTCGGTATGTTTACTGCTCAGGATATGTGTAATAGGATATGTGGCATGTACTAGATATCTAACTGTGTAGCTAGAAACATGTATGAATTAATATAAACTAGCTAACAAACCTGGCAAGTTACTGAAACCCCAGATTATCCATCCATCCATTTTCCATACCGTTTATCCTACACATTAGGGGTTCTCTGTGGGAGGACATCCTAGACATAGTGCCAACCCATTGCAGAGCAAAATCACACCCATTCACACACCCATTCACACACTATGGTGAATTTGAGAATGCCAATCAGCCTACTATGCATGTCTTTGGACCGGGCAGAAAACCCGAAGTCCCCGGAGGATAACCCGAAGCAATGAGAGTACATGCGTACTCCGCACACACAAGGCAGAGGTGGGGTGACTTGAGTAGTAGTACATAAATGGTCAAAAATGCATCCTCAGATACAGAATAAGTTCGGATTACAGTAGTTGTGTCAAGTCAAGAATTTACTCCAATTATTTTTCAACACATATTTACTTTTACTCATTTTTGATTATGCTTTTACTCTTTTCATTCACTCTGTGAACTCTTCCTACCACTGTTTACAATAATAATCTGTTGTAGTTTCATAGGACAAGTGAAAATACATGTCTGTGTTATTGAGAGACAAACACACCCATGCTTGAAAATGGGAATGTGGTGGTCATATCTTCGGAAGTGTTTTGTGAAAGTATGGCACTGATTACACTCCCACATCATAGTGGTGATTCACAAAAACCTTATGAATAACACTGAGCACATACTCTACATGCACTAGGATGCTTCAGGAAGAGAGAGCAGAAATGATGTAAAGACAAAAGGCATGAACCTGAAAAAAAAAAGGATTAGAAAATGTGGTGCAAATCTCTTTGAATAACCTTTTATCCTAGTGTCCAGACTAATAATAATAATAATAATAATAATAATAATAATAATGATGGTGCCGGCTCCAAGGGTCTGACCACACATTCCATCTCATGGTGAAAAGAAAAGACGAACAATAGGCAGTAGAAGGGAAAACACTATTGACCACACCAAAGAGGCCATGGCATCAAATGTGTTATAGTGTTACGCATCAATAGCAAATGCACTTAGGCTTGGCTTCAACACAATCTAAACCAGCTCCTGATGCTGCCCTAAAGAGCACCTGCTTTCTCTCTCTCTCTCTCTCTCTCTCTCTCTATCTCTCTCTCTCTCTCCCTCTCTCTCTGGAGTGGTTCTGCATGATATTGCCAGCTAGCACATCCCATTAAATCATCCAGACTACCGTGTTCACTGTATCAATAAAACATAGCTTCATCTGAAGATTGAACATATATGCAATCAACAAATCAACTTCAGATAGACTCTCTTCAGTGGCATTTAAATCCTTAAATCCTCACTAAGCTCCTCATACCAGCTCTGTTGGGAAAAAAAATACCACTCTGACATCATTGTTACTGTAATTATAAAACAGTGGGAAGGAAGGTTATCTGGAACAGATTTTCTCATGTCTACAGGATAAGTGGCACTTCATGCAAGCTGTAGCAGAGAAAAAACCTCGGACTGTGAGACAGAGTCTAGCCAAAACAGTCCAATGACAGGCTACCAGTCATCCAGGAAAATCTATACATGATGCACAAACAGTAAACCCACCCATTCACCTTGCCTGAATCCACTGAAACAAAGTGCTGAAATACATTTCATAATTCCACTTGAAGATTCATGGCAAGGTGTGTGTTTCTGGAAATCCCATATTCTGTGGTGAGGAGGTGAGGGGTCAGGGTTGGGTGTCTGAGCAGGCGTCATTATTGATTGACTTGCCATTACTGGTCTTCCATTATCACCCTGCGATGCTTTCAGTCACTGCAGGTACACAGGGAGGAGCAAATCTGATCGAGCTCTGATCAGAGAATGGCCACCGACACGGCTTATTGTTCCACCACTCAGACACCAAGATAAAGAGATAGCTTTAAATCATTGCACTGGAAATAGACAGGGATTAAGTCTTATGCAGTGTGTAAGCTGACATAACAAAACGTGATTAAGACTGAGTGGCTCTTCTTAGATGCTTTAAATAAATCGAATTAGAAACACACACAATTAAGTGATGTAAACCTGGGAAAATCACTAGAAGCCCTACTATGTGAGCCCTACAGGGCTTAAAATATCATATAAATGTGACATAAATAAATATGCAGCATCTATATAGCTACAGAAATATAAAAACATGCACAAGGATGGACGCCAGCACTAGTACAGATTGGTGCTGCTGAGGAAACTTACTTTTTTCCCCCTTTATATATAAATTTTTGTCAAATTGAGATGAACTGATACGTCTCCAGCTGGCTGATGCTCGTATTTACATACATAGATATCCGTGTGATCCTGACATGCCCGAATGGATCACACAGGATTCCGCACAAAGCACAAAGAGTCCGCAACACGTCCTTCTGTGGGAATCAGCTACATCTGGCATCCATTCCGCATAATCTCTAAGAATACGACAAAACGCACAAAAACCAAATCAGGCATGACAGTCATGAAGACTGGGAAGGATGCGTCGACATAACAGTCAATCATCAGAGCAGAAGTTACATTCCGGTCAGCTGGCTGCAAGGCAATCTGTCATTTCAATCTTCTGTAAACAAGTCTGCCGGAGGACAGGCGCGCTCACTTCCGTTTCCCGCATCAGCATCCACACAGGATCGGTACCGCAGCAGTCCAGTATACAGCGCAGGAAATCAGTGTCCGGTCCTCTCGCCTCAAGCCTGACACTCTAGTATCTGTATACGCTAGGGATGCGAGAGCAGATCCTAGTGTTGAATGAGTAAGTGCAGATGTGAAAGCATCCAGATGTGCAGGCCGGTTTGTGCTCAGGCCTGTCGGCGAGGTGGTGTAGAATGGGATGAAGCATGCGTGTGGGGTGGGGTGGGGAGGTGGTTTGGAGGAGAAGTCATCTCTGCAGAAAGCTCAGAGGGAGGGTTGGCGCTGTGCCATATGCGGTCACGGGACAGGTGGGGATCTCGAGTTTCCCCACGGCTGTCCAGGATGCTCCATCATGTGCTCTGCTCGTCTGAAATGCCATTACTGTGCATGTGGGTATTTCGGCAGGTAACAGGACCGTGGAAAATGACAACGTATGTCCTTGACATGAAATCATGCGATCTGTGATGAGTATGTGCTCCAGCGCACAGATACAGGTTTACATGAGTGGTTTGGAAAATTGTAGGCTATCTGTGGGGGCGGAGAATCCGGCGGATCCACGTTTTCAGACTTGGGATCCGGATGGCAGCACCTAAATAAGTATGGGACAAAGTTGCATGTGCAGAACGTATACCCGAATTTGTACCTTGTTGCAAAATTATTGACCACATAGGCTACACATATTAGTCAAAATATGTCCAATTTTATAAAGAAATAAAGTCAAATAATCAATGAATTAAATAAATAAATAGGCGCCTTGGGGTCTATAGCAAGCTATTGCAAGAGAACTGTACAGTCTATGATGGCTCATTTACATATAAAGTTCAGCAACTTACACTCATGGACGTAAAGAAACAGGCGCTGTGCCTTTAAAGAGCGCAGCTGCGCATGCGCTGGTGCTGATGCTGCAGTGCTCGGGTTATTTTCGGTGACTCGACCGAGGTTACTCGCGTTCAAACGACGCCCTACATCACCCGTGCACAGAAACCGAAATACACCACAACGGTGCAACGCATACTTTTCCTCTCCAGATCTGTCCTGCTGCTGCTGCTGAAAAAAAAAAAAAAAAAAAAAAAAAAAAACAAACAAAAACAAAAAAAAAAAAACATCATGTTCAGGCAATTCCACAGCTTCTTCTGAATATTATTAGAAGGTGCTGAAAAAGTCTCCTCTTTCCTCAGTCTTACATTTATATGCGTAAAGGGTGCTAGTAACTAGGCTTCATCAGTACTCTAGGACTGCATTGGTGTAATCAGACCACAGTGCTTTACAGTTTATTCACTCTATAAGTATGTTGAGTAGTACTTGACCTTTCCGTGTTGCATTGATTCAACTGTCAGTGAAAATATCCCAGCTAATGACCCAACAGTTAGGTTACACAAAACTGCTCAAAAACTGGGTAGAGATTGATAAAATAACCCGAATAAAAGACCCAAACGGCTTAACCCAACGTTTGGGTAGAGAAAATAAACCAACATTTTTTAGAGTGTACCCGGAGAAGTCCTCTGTAAGAATTTGAAACTGGGGACTCTCTCAACAACCTCGCCATTTATGAGCACAGGACTAAGGGACTATCTCCTTGTCTTCCTGATGTCCACCACAATCTTCTTTGTATTCCTGGTGTTAAGGATGAGATTGTTGTCAGAGCACCAGGCTGTCAGATTTAAGCAACAAATGAGCAAACAAATAGCTCCAAAGCAAAGCATCAACAGAATTTTCACAGTGTATGATTTCACTTTTGGGTATAAAATTAATTACAACAGGAATTTTAATAAAAAAAAAAAAAACCCTGATAATGTATAAATAATAAGACACTGTGTTAACCCTGTGGTCAATGTTTTGATAACTGTGTCATAAAAAGTGTAGAACATTAAAAATATATCCACTATCTTTTACATATCTTTTTTTCTGGCTTATATACAAATTTTCATGTATCAAGACCACATATAATTGAGTTTATATATTACAATCTAATTTATAGAGTAAAATGAGTCTTGATAGAAAGAAAGGCAGAAAAGAAAAGAAAAGAAAAGAAAAGAAAAGAAAAAAGAAACGAAACAACCACAACAGCCCATGTCAACCATTTATTTGACAGTTTATATTTGTCACGTTTGGTTGAGTGAGGCGGAAACAGGCGCAGACTGGCTTTACGCAGATTTATTAAATGAAACTTTAGGTCAACACAAAATAACAAATACCAGCACGAGACTCAGAAAAAGGGCTAGGAACCAAAAGACTTAAGCTAGTAAACATGAAAACAAAACCTGCTTCTCAGGTACATAAACAAAGAACAAAACCAACCTCTCTGGAGAACTTTGAAACAGGGTAACAGGAGTCTATGAGAAACGAATATACACACGCAACGAAAGACAAACAC
>JAFFST010053637.1:71315-88946 GCA_022414735.1 Noturus placidus
AGCAACATTTTTTTTTTCAGATCCTCAGAGAGTTCTTTGCCATGAGGAGGCCATGTTGAACTTCCAGTGACCAGTATGAGGGAGTGTGAGAGCGATGACACCAAATTTAACACACCTGCTCCCCATTCACACCTGAGACCTTGTAACATTAACAAGTCACATGACACCGTGGAGGGAAAATGGCTAATTGGGTCCAATTTGGACATTTTCACTTAGGGGTGTAATCACTCTTGTTGCCAGCGGTTTAGACATTAATGTGTAGTGTTATTTTGAGGGGACAGCAAATTTACACTGTTACACAAGCTGTACACTCACTACTTCACATTGTAGTAAAGTATCATTTCTTCAGTGTTGTCACATGAAAAGATATCATCAAATATTTACAAAAATGTGAGGGGTGTACTCACTTTTGTAAGGAACCATATGTATGTATGCATATGTTGCACAGACAGCTGGCAAAAATATAACAAAACACCACATAAACCAGTTAGTATCTCTTCATAAGTAATGTGATGCAATGTAGTTAAGAAAATCACAATAAAGAATATTTATAATATGATCTATATTATGATATATTTCAATATCATTAAAACAATATGCAGAACACAAATTTCTACATGACCACCTCCTCAACAGATTACTTATGCTTTATCCTGATCAGAACTTTCAGCTTGACATAGCTCCAAATACATTTAGTGCAATTCGATGTTTTCTCAAATCGCTGGAAATGAAACCATGATAACAGACATGTTATGTACAAACTGGCAATATTTTAATCCAAACTGGGTGCAAAAGTGCGATGTCAGTCATTAAAATGGGGAAATAAAAAAATAATTCATGGGGGGGGGGGATGACCTCACCTTGCAATCCCACCACAAAATAAACCTTGACCATGAGATATAATCTGTTGATTAAATCCCATGCACAAAAGTGCCACCATATAAAATAGTATATTTTAGTAGCATATACAGTTACATGCTAAAACAAATCTGCAAACACACTTGTTTTACATGCTAAAACAAATCTGCAAACACACTTGTTTTAAAACGCTTTAATTTGAAATCAACCTCTCTATTAGGTGAGTATATAAATCATATCTGATACATATATCACCATGTAGCAAACATATGCATGTCCATCGAAGGTTCAGTGTTACTTTAGATAAAGAAAAATAGAGATATGCATATAATAGCTTAGTATTCACCATGTTTAACACCAGAATGAGTAAAGAATATCTTCACTTAACCACCATTACATATTTAGCTTTCTGCTGCTCGGAAGTTCATTTACAACACTGGAGCACAAAGAATAAAAATCCAAAGAATTCAAATTTCAAAACTTCACCATAATGACTCGGTCATAGAAGGTAACTGGTATGAAAGCTTGAACCTCCTTTTTAAAAGTTGCATGTTTGGACAATTCAAGGGCAAAAATAATGAAATTAGTATCCTTCTTCCAGTTAAACCAAATAAATGATTGCAGAAATATCAATATAAAGACTGCGTTATTTGCTTCAGTGACTTAAACTTCACACCCCTTTCCCTTAATCTGATTAGCAATGTTTCTATTGAGTACATTCCTGCAGTGTCCTTTCCCTGAAAGCCAGACAGACTTTTCCCGAAAGTTTTTAGACAGAATTTATTCCACTGTATAACATCAGAACCAAGACATTGATTCTGCAAATTGATTCGACCAGTGAACCTGTAGTAAGAGTAAGAGGATTGTAAACACATCCCTGTGTAAGTGGGAATAGAAGCAGACTTTTAATTCACCATGACAATTAATGTTTTTTGGTTTGTTTTTTTTTTGTCCAAAAAATAAAAAAGGAAGGAAGCGGAAGCTGTCTTCTTGTCCCTATGCAGACTCTTGGCTTAATGCTAGACATCGTAGAAGAGCCGAACCAAATGATACCGGATTCCAAAAGCAATCACGCTCCCAAAAACCTGTGTGAAAGAGTAAAGTGTGAGACAATTAACCCTTATCAATGGTTAAAATAATAAAAGCACAATATATTACATGTAATGTAATAGAAAAAGAAAACAATATAGAAAATAATCAACAATAGGCTGATGTGATGCGACACAGCAGAAAGCAGTTATTGTTACCGCCTTGAAACTGATTTTTTTCCAATAACAGCACTTCCCCAAGTGTTTTATTCCTCTTATACCACAACAATTGGGCAACAATTACAATTTATTAATGAAAGAACTACAAGTCGTCCAATTATAGTTACACTTGTGAAAAAAGTTAGTCCCCGTTATCACTTGTGTTATACTGCTATAACCAGTTCTCTCACCAGCCTTTCTTTTTCTCTCTTAACAAATCTCTTAAGTTAATAAAAAACAATGCAGCTTGTCAAGTTACTAAGAAACTGGAGAGTGCAATCTCTCCTGCCTTGAAGACTCTCCTGTGGTGGAAGACATAACCGACTGTTACAATCAATGACAGTTCAAATCCTTCTAGAAATGTTCTATAAAACAAACGTCTCCTAACAGAAACCTTCCCCAAATCAATGCTTATACGTTGTTGTTGGTTTTCTTTTGCTAAATAACATTTTAAATCATTTATTGACCACCATATGCAGTAAGGTCGATAAAAATTTGGACATTGAGAAAGTGATTGCTATTTTAGCTGTCTACAAGGGTACACAGAAGTCAAAATGAAGTAATCCAAGTGCAGACTTTCAGCTTTAATTAGAAAGTATTTACATCCAAATCAGGTGAATGGTGTAGGAATTCCACTGCTTTCTATATGCTGTCCCCATTTTTGAAGGGACCAAAACTAATTGGCTGCTCAGCCGTTTCATGACCAGGTGTGTATTATTCCCTTATTATTTCACTTACAAGTAAGCAGCTAGAAGGTCCAGAGTTGATTTCAAAACCATTAGGCGTGGCCAAATCAACTATGTGGTACATTCTTAAAAAGAAAGAACGCACTGGTAAGTTCAGGAACACCAAACGGTAGGCGTATCTGTATCAAAGTCAACGATAAAGAGAAGATTTCACCAGAGTAAATACAGAGGGTTTACAACAAAATGTGATCACCTCCTCAGCCTTAAAAACAAGAAGACCAGATTAGAGTTCACTACAAAAAATGTAAATAAATACATAAAATAAATAAAAAAGCCTGTAAAGTTCTGGAACATCATCATATAGACCAGGGATGTCCAATCTTATCCGGAAAGGGCTGGTGTGGGTGCAGGTTTTCATTCCAACCAAGCAGAAGCCACACCTGAGTCTACTGAAAGCCAAGATCAACTGATTAAACAGGTGGATTCAGGTGTGGCTCCTGCTTGGTTGGAATGAACATCTGCACCCACACCGGCCCTTTCCAGATAAGATTGGACACCCCTGATATAGACAGAAGAATAGGGAGAAATGAAGGAACTGCTCATGTTCCGAAGCAGACCACATCGTCTGATGGCATGGGTATGTATGTACACATAAGCCAGTGGAACTAGTTCCCTTGTATTTACTGATGATGTGACTGCTGACAATAGCAGCCGGATGAATTCTGTGCACAGAGCTACATCAGAGGTCACCAAACCTCATCCTTAAGATCCATCTTCCCGCAGGTTTCATCTCCAACCAAAATCTAACACACCCGTTTTAGTTGATCAAGAACTTCTTAAGGCAATGATTAGATTAGATCTTCAGGAACAGGGTTGGTGACCACCGGGCTACATGATCTGCTCAGATTCAGCTACATGCTTCAAAGCTCATTGGATCTCACTTCACTGTGCAGATGGACAATGACCTAAAGCAAATTTCAAAAACAACCCAAGACTTTTTAAAGGCAAGGAAGTAGAATGTTCTGCAATGGCCAAGTCAATAACATGACCTAAATCCAACTGAGCATGAATTTCACTTGCTGAAGTCAAAACACCCCAAGAACAAGCAGGAACTGAATACAACTTCACAGCCTGTCAATGCATCACCCACAAACCCAGTATCTGGTGATGTCCATGGGTTCCAGATGTTAGGCAGTCATTACGTGAAAAAGTATTTTCAACCAAGTATTAAAAATGATTAAAAATTATCATTTAATTTATGTTGGGGGGGGGGGGCACATACAAAAAGTACTATTCACCCAATTTGGATGCTAATAGCATTCATTTAAACATCTTCTGACCAATCAGATTCAAGACTTCAACAGCACTGTAGTATAACCAACAATAAAGGAGATGAAATGAGAACAACTGGACCCTGAGGTGATACAGAGCAATCGGACTTTCACCCTCACCTGTATTAACAGCATAATGGCTGTGAGGTTTCTCTCATGGGTGGGCCCGAGTATCTTCAGCACTAGATTAATCAGGGTCATGTTGTTGCACTCGATAAACTCATCATCTCCTTCCTGACCCCTGTGCACATCCAGCAACCATAATGTTTCTGCCACCTGCAGGACAAGAAAAAAAAACTGCACCCTCATTTTTAATTCACGGGTCAATAAACTGTATGACAACAGAGCTTGGATGCCGGGTTTATATACAGACGATTGTGTACAGCACCTTACCTTCAGTATGAGCCTTCCTAACTTGCCAAGGTCCTTCTGTTTAAACTTCGAGTAGCTCATCCCGAGTTTTCCGCTGTCCTGCTGCAACCTGCGGAAAATGTATAAATGCACTCGTTTTACTGATCAGCTCAAATAAAACAAATTTACATGAAATTAAATTGAAGGAAGAAAGACTGTCCTGCATTCAGCATTAATGGAATAGACTAGCAAAAAATATCTACTTGATACAAGACATGGAAGTGTATCTTGACCAAAATATTTCCTATAAATAAATGCCTCCAACCTCATCTAGTTCTTTAGTAATGTCAAACAGACTTGATGAAGTGTCTTAAGACACAGTGTGACGTACTGTAATTGATAAACATGAACAAAACTTCACAGTGTAGCTGAATGCTGGAGCAATATGGGCAGCCCTTTTGGACACTATTTTTTTATTATTCTACACACACGGTAGGAGGAATTGAACCGGAAAGTGGAAAGTATTTCAGATGATTGTGCGGTTCCACTTTTAAGTGAAAAAGCTCCCTTAGGAGCTTACCAATGTAATCACAACCAAAAAGTACATGATTTGAGTATGTTCATGTTGCATTTGCAGTTGAATCTGGAGAAACCACTTGAAGCATTCGTTGTGTTGAACTATTTCAATTGCTTTTGGTCGATTTGTTCATTGCAAACAGCAATGCTTGCCATGTGGGTTTGATTATTTCGATTGTAACTGTATTTATGGAAAACATTTTGGGTAAAAGAAACTTGTGTTATGTGTTGACCTTGTATCAACCTAGTGAGTCCAGTGCAAAACTAAAGACACCAAACATGTCTCTGTTGAGAAACATACATTTGATCATGTAGCTTTAATTTGTTTGCTCGACATTTCCTGTAAAAACAGCGATGTTTATTCTTGATGAATTAAGCTTTGCAGCAGCAACGACAAAAAAAAAAAACACTGCAGTACCTGGGCAGGCGATGTCTGGGACACGGAACTACATGGAAGAGCTGAGGCAAAGAGTAGATAAAGTTTATGACTTGAGGGATGAAGAAGAGCAGCATGGTTTTGCTGAAATGGCCAAGGATCCCAACCACAGCGAATGTCATCCCAGCAAAGTAACAGAACGTGTCCCCTACAAACACAGACGACGGGTACCTAACGGAAAGCAAAAACACAACAACGTTGACTGTAGGAGTAAAGAGTAATAGTTGAACGTCCTCTAATTGTTCTATACCACAATAAAATGTATGAGTTGTATGCAATGATGCAGGAAAAGACATCAAACGAACCAGTTGTGGTAGAAGAGAGCCAGCGTGGTGAAAAAGAATGGGATCATGAAGTACAAAGAGAAAACATGGTCATCTCTGTAGTCTCCTGTAATATAAAGTGCATGTTAGTATTTTTCTGTATAATATGTTTACAAGTGGAGGCCATGAACAACAAGAGTAACACATCCTGCTGAGGTTTTAGATGGTTTCGATGAGAAGATGGTTACGATTTACAAATCTGTTTATTATTAGGTTGAGATTATATGGAGTATCAATCATCATCAAAAGTCACAAAATGATCTGTTACTTTGGACAGGATTATGTTTTAGAATGAGTGCAGGTTTCCACAGTGTTTACTCACATAGCAATAATAATTTAATTTCCACAGTGTTTACTCACATAGCAATAACAACAACAATAATAATAGCACATTTTTATCAAAACTGTAAGTTAAAATAAACCGTAAAGCATACATTTTCAAGTTAACTTGTCTTACCTTTCAGAAAACTAATACTAAATCAAATAAACATATCTGATCACGTTTGTTTAACATTAAAAGGCCATGGGTGCATCTCAATTAGCTCTCTAGATCGTGAATCAGTGTATCGTGTACATGAGGTGGGGCACTGGTAAGGGACCCTGGCACAAATACACACTGGGACATTGATGACTCAATTTCCGGTGACATGACTACGTACTCGCGTTGTACAACTTTACCACTGATGTTTCTGAACAAGAGGCAGGACCGATATTTTTCTGACATTATGTATCATATAAATTTGTTGGCTTAATCACAAGCGTATGTCTCTTGGTACTTCAAGCAGGATCATACACTAGCTAGTGGATTTTTAAAACAATCATGAAACATTTAAAAAAGTCATTAGACTCAAACAAACCGTATATAGAACGTCAAATAAAGTTAAAAACTCACTAACGTATTGCAAGTAATCATTTGAGAGTAATAACAACAATAACAAGCTACCTTGTCCCCTCCGCCCTTTTTTAAGCTGAGAGGCTTCAGAAACATTGTTTTTTCGGTGCATTGTGGGATTTTTTACAGAGCGAACGTTCTAGTGCACTGGAAGGAGTTTTTTCCCCCCATAAAATGGCCGACTCCCTGATCAATGTCCTGATTACTGAACTAGGCAGCTGATTGAGATGCACCCGAAGTCTCTTTTACTTTAATTGATGCGAGAGTGCAGACCTTGAGTGAGGAGATAGGAAGTGCTCAGTGCTCGCTGAACCGAAGTGCTCTCACATGCGACAGTTTCTCTGCAAAGTTACTTCACTACTTCAGGCTTGTAAGTACCTTTGTGTGTGTCATGCTCCCTTTGTAGTGATACTGCTCTGAGTCAGTGACATGTCCTATATTAGAGTTACTTCAAAAATACTTTAAATTCCATAATCTGAACCTGAGACCGGACACATTTTTTGAAAGGTTGACATAACCTAGGCTAGTAAAGACATTAGGATGCTTTTTTTGTATAGGTTAGCCGTGATATCTATGACAATATGTTCTAAATAACTATAACTAGGTGCTCAATAGTCAAATGATTTTCCTCCACTTTTACTCTCGTACAGTAATTCCCAGTACTTTACTATGATACACTATGGTGAATTATACTATTATTTATGTCGCAATGACACTACAACAGGTTTTCTATGATATCTTATAGTAACTATGCTCATTATATTCTTGATGATGGTATTGTTATAGTTTTACTTCTCATGTTAATAGCTATATTAGTAATGAAACTACTAATGACAGACACACCATGTTACTTGGGTTGAACCGTGCTTTATAAACAATACTCATTTTTCTGATGGCTAGTGTGGTTGTTGCAATACAAAGCCGGGGACTCACCATTGAGCTCCAGTACATTGAAGATGATGATGGAGCCAGAGATGAAGAGGGCCTGCCCGGACTCGATGCCATTGATCCCGGCCAGGATGTTGATGGCATTTGTGCAGAACACAGCCAGCATTCCCATATATACATAATACAGGATACCTGGTAGGGCAAGGCACATGCAAATCCTTAATAAACCAGGATAACAAACATCTTGCACTTTCAGAATATTAAACAGAGTAGACACACAAGGCAAGGTGCAGCGGTTCTATGAGTTATACAGTATGATACACACTGAAGACCTAGAAGCGTCAGCTAACCCAAGTCGAGGTGCATCCCCAGCAGGACTCGGAACGGTTTGGGAACCACTATGACGGTGTTGCCGAAGTTGGTGAAGTAGACCATGAGAAGAGGCAGTGAGGCCATAGTGGGCAGCAGCAGCTTGTGTCTCCATTGCAGGTTGAGCACATCGTCAGCAAAGCCGAGGAAGATCATGCAGCAGATGGCTAGCAGCGCACCTATCAGCTCCACAAACTTTAAACAATAGAACAATAGGAAAATCAACAATAGAACTGTAACAATGCTTTAGATTCTATGAGAACATTTGGTAAAAAAAAAAAAAAAAAGAGTAGAGATTGACCAATAATCGGTTTTCCCGATACTTAAGCGTTTTTATAATATCAGCTCCACAGATAAATGGCGCCATGCTGTGGGTGTTTTGAAAATTGCGTGCAGGACCGCGAATGCAACACTCAATCTGAGGAGAGACGAGTGTGCCCAGGTAAAGTATACTTCCTTAGCTTTAATTAATAAACTTTAATTAACATAACCGCCATTCATGTACTAATTAAATGTGTTACAGAAATGCTTGATACCTAGTTTAAGCGGCTTGGTGCTAAGAAATCGAGACGGAGTCATGTAAAATCTGTTTACCTTATCGAAGCTTTTATTTTTAAATAAACAAACTAACTCTTTAATAACAGTGCAATTGAATTTTTTTTTTCAGACCGCTCTATTTATTGCTGTATAAATAAGAGTTTTGTTTTGTACGCAAGGAAGTTTTGTTTTGTACGCATGTTATGAATGAAACGGTTTGTTCAGTCCAGTGGTGGTGTTATCATGGTCAAAACCAGAAGTAAAACAATAAATAAATATCGGTTCTGCATATCAGTTATCGGGCACGTAAACATGCAAATAATCGGTATCGGTTAGAACAAAATCAATATTGGTCGATTTCTAAAAAAAGAGTAATAAAAATACCAAAGCGATTCATTAGTTTGGTATCCTTAAATAACACCGAAAAAGGTTTGCCTTTTTTTTTTTTAATGTCACTGCAAGTCAAACGTATTTGAATACTTTATTTAGTTTCTCATGATTTATTACAATTTGCAGCTGAATTCTTAAATCTGATTGGTCAGAAGGTGTTTCTATAACATCAGCTCGGTACAGCACTTCCGGCTGCAAGGCGAGTCACAGCTTCGTATTCATGCTCTGGGTTAATATGCTGTCATGTCAATATAAACAACTGATTCACAAGGATTTGTCTGGTGGATGCTCTACATGAAAATATTTTTTAAAGCATGGGGAAGTTTTGCGACATGGGAAAGTGAGCAGGATGCATTTTGTTGTCTTATTTACTTCAGGAGAGGGAAAAAAGAAAAAGAGAGGCTGGTGACTGATATTGCTGCTATAACATGTTCTGCAACATTAAACGCAACTATTGATAAAAAACAAAGAACGTGTACGTGTTATTCTTTAATAAATATAAAATTGCCAGACTGCTGTGGGACGAGGGGAGAAAAACAAAAACACTTCAGGAAATAATAATAATAATAATTAATAATTATCAATTTGTATAGCGCTTTTTTACAATGGCACATTGTCTCAAAGCAGCTTTCCAGAAATATCATTTTTACATTTACAAGCGACTTACTAATGAGATCACATTCACACACCAATGGTAGCAGAGCTGCCAGCTTGCCATTGGGGGCAACTTAGGGTTCAGTGTCTTGCCCAAGGACACTTCGGCATGTGGAGTCACCCGGGCCGGGATTCGAACCGCCAACCCCATGGTTAGTGGATTAGTGGACAACCCGCTCTACCAACTGAGCCACAGCCGCCCCAAATGCTGTTATTAGAAAATAATCAACAATATTACTGGTAATAGTGACTCCAAATAGTGTCGAATCACAGAACACCAGCCCATCTTGTTTTATTCATTTCTTTTTCTGGCACAGAGCAAAATAAGTAATACAGAATTGTAATTAAATAAGGAAAGCTAAAATGTTTGTGGTAGCTGTGTACCTGGGAGGGTATAAATCAATCATCTATAATAACATAACGAGTGACACAGAATTATCTAGTGTGTGTGTGTGTGTGTGTGTGTGTGTGTGTGTGTGTGTTAATGACAAGTTGACGTAATATACGAGTTGACGAGTGATGTCAAATATTTGTAAAAGAGTTCAATAGCATTACAACAAAAAAGTGGCACTAAAATAAAAATAGCCTAAAATACAAATTGTACAATACCTATTAAGGTAAACAATTTAAGGACAACTCGGCTCTTTGTAACACAATGTTTGCCATTAAACATATTGTGCTTAAGCGTATGAATTCAAAAAAGAAGAAATGAAAGTTTTTTTTTTGTTTTTGAGAAAGCTTTTTATGAATTTTTTTTTCCCTGCTCTCACCTCATTATGAGGGAAACGCTGACACTGCTCTCCCACAAAGCAGCTGAGGAAAGGCACGGGGATGAAGAGGAAAAGGATGATGAGGAAAACCGTGCCACTGATCACACCTTGAGATTCGGGCCTGAAAGCACAGAAAACTGGCTTTAAAAAGGGTTTACAAGGATGCAGTACGTTTATCAAGGAGGAGGCAGTGATACAACTTATATATTCAGGGGTTTTTTTTTGGTGACGTCTTTTCACACATGCAAGGAATTGGACTTGGTTGTTGCTATTGAACACAAAGTGTACAGCCGGATCCATAATTATTTGGACAGTGACAGTTTTTGTAATTGTTCCATATATACCTCCAGAATGGATATAAAATGAAGTAATCAAGATGTGATGGAAATGTAGACTTTCAGCTTTAATGAAAAAATATTGCATTAACTGTTTAGAAATTACAGGCTTTATTTTTTTTACATTTTCCATTTTTGGTGATTTTGGCCTTTTGGTGTTGCTGAGCTCGCCAGAGCATTCTTTCTTTTTAAGAATGTGCAAAGTTGTTGATTTGCCCACTCCTAATGTTTCTCCTAGCTCTCTGATAGGTCTGTTTAGTTTTTTCAGCCTAATGATGGTCCCCCTTCAGTTGCATAGACACCACTTTGGACTGTATATTGAGAGTTCCCATGAACAGCTACCAACAACTTCAGACCTTTTACCTCCTTAATTGGTCATAAAATAACGAGGAAACTGCTTATCAGTCAGTTGTCCAATGACTTTTGAGCCTGTGAAAATTGAGGGACTCCGTTTAAAAAAAAAGGTTGTAAGTCCTAAACGGTTAATGCAATATTTTGTTAAACTCCTTGAATAAAGCTGAAAGTCTCTACTTCAGTCGCATCTTGATTGCTTCATTTCAAATCTATCATGGTGATGTACAGAGGCAAAATTACAGTATCTCACAAAAGTGAGTACTGTATGCAAATTGTGTCACTGCGCAAATACATATGGACCTGATTGTAAATATTACAACAAGAGATGGACATTGTGTTTTACAGGACACACTTCAACATCTTTAAATAACATGACATTAGGTGTTTTTTTTTGCGGTAACATTCTAACATTATCGGATTTAACATCCAAACCAAATGCACCGCCGTTTCGCCTTTTTATAGTAATAAAAAAATTCAGCAGAGTGAGGCGAGCTGACTGACAACACGATGGCTAAAGACTTGGTTTCAAAAAGTATTAGCTAACGTGGCTGATTAATTATTCAACAGAAACGAGGCCCAGTGGTATGTTCTGGTGCTATTTCCAATAAGAAAGAACACATCAAATAACCACCACACTGCTGTGTTGGGGTGAACGCGCCGGCACGAAACCGCGACTGCAATAATCACCGAGGCGAGAATGGGAATTCCTTCTAGATGGGGCAGTGGTGGCTTGGGTTACTGATCAGAAGGTCGGAGTTCAAGCCCCAGCTCTGCCAAGCTGCCACATTTCTAAACTCCACTGTGTAGAGTTTCTCATGTTCTCCAATGTGGCTTTCCTTCTGGTTCTCAGGTTTCCTTCCACTTTCCAAAAACATGGTAGTAGCTGGTAACCGGTGACTCTAAGGTGTGAGTAAATGTGTGTGTGTCTGTATGTGTGCGTCTGTGTGTGTGTGTGTGTGTCCCGCCTCATTCCCAGTGCTCCCAGGACAGGCTGTGGATCCACCATGACCCCAATCAAGATAAAAGCAGTTACTGAATCAAAAGTAATATCGACTCACACTTCCTTTTTTGTGGTTTTGTTCAGGTCCTTGCCATACAGCCTGGCAGCTATGAAGTGCTCCTTGAAGGCTGGGATGAGCTTGAGTGTTGCCACGCAGCCCAGAACAGACATGCAGCAGCTGATGATGAGGGGAAGGACAGGAGACATTTCTGGAAACTCTTATTTACAGTAATGAACCTATGACGGATGGACAGATGTGAAGGCTTCCCTGTGATACAATCAGCTCTGTCTATCACTACACACATCCAGACTCACGACATTCATGCTTCTCTCCGTTATCTTATTATTACTGCAGCTCTTATTTGTTCACACGACTCTTCTTTCATGTTGTTTCGCAAGTTCTAAGTGCAGGACACACCACACATCTGACCAATGAATGACAGCTCGAGCTAATTTCGCTAGCTAGCTAAACCTCACCCCTTATCCTACAGCCCTAGCATTCTTCTTTTTTTAAAACAAAAAAAAAACAACAAATAAAATACGCAAACTGAAAACCGTTCTAAACTTTTGCGATAAACATACTTAAAATAATTTCGAAACCGAGAAGCGGCTAAACCTGACAGACAATGTCAATGTTTCTAGCCGAGCACAATCCGAAAACTACACGTCTACTTCCGTCAACATGTGCGCTGCCCAATACAGCTGGCTGAGTCCCAAATGAGTACCCTACTACCTACATGCGCACTACACAAGCCATACAATACTACACATTTTACATCCTAGATAGTACACTGTATAGACAATAGTGCGCATTTTAGTATTCCTCCATTCCCAGTGGTATAACTTGAACCCATTTCTTGACACTGCCGCCCAAGTGAGACGGGGGAAAAAAACTGTTCTACATATTATGACTTGAGATGTACATTTATTTTATACAGGGACATTATTGAAAATATTTATTATATGTATAACAATTTTTTTTTTTTTAATATTCGCTGGCGGACTTTTTAAGCGTGAACTCACAACCGGAAGTCAACGAGCTAGGTGATAGAAATACCGCAATGTTCAATAAGGTTCATAAATACTTTCACTGTCACTCTAATTAAAGATTGTGGAGCCATGTGTGTGCGGAGTTTGCATGTTCTCCCCGTGCGTCGGGGGTTTCCTCCGGGTACTCCGGTTTCCTCCCCCAGTCCAAAGACGTGCATGTTAGGCTGATTGGCGTGTCTAAAGTGTCCGTAGTGTATGGATGTGAGTGTGTATGTGATTGTGCCCTGCGATGGACTGGCACCCTGTCCAGGGTGTACCCCGCCTTGTGCCCGATGCTCCCTGGGATAGGCTCCAGGTTCCCCGTGACCCTGAAAAGGAGTACGCGGTTGAAGATGGATGGATGGATGGATGGAATATTGTCTATTTCCGGTTGTCGTGACGATGTTTATAATGCTGTTTGAAGGGTTTGCGCATTTTCGTACATCAGTACCACGTTAATGAAATAAAATGAGAATCTAAATCACTTTATGCACGTGTGCATGCAGGAGGAAAGGCTTGGTACAAAGGTGTAGACATGCAGGAAGAACATTCCTGTAAATAGTTAAAAAAAAAAAAAAGTAAAGAGTACAACACACATGCATACAGAAGTAGAAAACCAAACTTACCTACAATTCATTTAGTGATCTGTTTTATCCTGGGTACACCACTGGTAAACCATTGAACGGTACACCTTGAGCCTATCCCAGTAATACTGGGTGCAAGGCTAAAACAATGGATGGGACACTAGTCCATTGTAGGCTACTGTATATTCCCTTTGCAAAAAAAAAAAAAGTTTTTAATTGGCTTAAAGTCGTTTTGCATTGTATGGGTTGTAAACCAGCAAGTACGGCATACTTCTAAGCGCATTTGATTTTTACTACTAAGCTTTAACAATAATTCAGATTGTAATTCAAATCACCAGTTTATATTAATGGGCTTCTTCTAATACCTTATCATTTCTATAGTAACAACTCATTCACAAATCACAGCATTATAAGAAGAGTAAAAACACCTGGGATGTGTGGTTACTGGCAAATAATCAACCTCTTGTTGGTACCTGCTTTCCATCTGTACACACTACACCACCCCAGCACTGATATTCCTGATACACTGATATATTCTCATTACAGTGCTCCCTGTTATATTGCATTATCTTCCTTACATACAGTATCAAAAGCAATTTATTGATTTTTATTGTAACTCACATCACATACTATTCTTTAGGAAGAAATTTAAATACCTTAAAAACTCCACAATTTGTGATTATAGAGTTGGTAAATTTCTTTTTTTAAAGAGCTTGAGAAAAGGCTCACTTGGAAAAGACTTACATACAGATTAAGGAGTTAACCTTGTATGTGTTTACATATATGTAAGACCTGACCATATCCAATACCGACTTTCTACAGGCAGCATCTTCTGTTGTTTCCACTGCAGTTATCTTTAGCCACTTTGTATTTTGCCTTAATCCATTTTAATTGTCATTGGTAGTCATTGGAGCCAGGACAGATTTTGCCTTAGAAACATGCTCACAGGAAGCCTGGCGTCTATAGCTACCCTATAAGGGTTTTGAGGAGAATATTTATTTTATCTGGACTCTACTGACTACCCTCCATAATTCACGTGCATCGTCTCATGATGAATTTTGGCCTTGCCTATTGTTGCATTACAAAATTAACAGGAAAATCAGATGTGAGTGCTTGCATGTGAGTGAAATGACCGCATATCGGATGTGTTTTGGATTTAGAACCTCATTAGAATGTAGCTCATATGGGATGTAAAAAACAGTTTATGCCACAGTCTCCCAATCCTGGTCCAGAAGTGGCCCTATTTTGCAGATTTGATAGATTTACCTGCTCACAAAACACTTGAATCCAACTAATCAGCTAACTATACAGCCCTTCCTGACTTGAAGTGGGTGTGTTAATGGTGCAATAGTCAATATTTTTTCTCCCAATGCATCAGGAGTGTCCTCCAGGTACTCCAGTTTATTTCCCCAGTCCAAAGACATGCACTGTAGGCTGTTTGGTATCTCCAAATAGTGTGAATGTGTGTGAATGTGCCTTGCTATGGGTCAGCACCCCACCCACGGCACCCCAAGCCTCATGCCCTGAGTCCCCTGGGATAGGCTCCAGGCTCCCCGCAACCCTGTATAGGATAAGTGGTACCGATGGATGGATGGATAATAGTTTGTCTCAGAACACGTCTATTACGTGGGGGTGGGGGGGGGGGGAATTTTGGCTTTAAGTTGAATTTTGGCTTTAATTTTGAATTTAAACTTGGCTTTCAAATAATTGAATTGTCGAGTGTGCTTGAAAATGATGTCAGGGTAGTCCTTGTTAATGGTTAAGCTAGCTATAGTTGTGTCACCATAGCAAATTTGGGAGCGGAGCTATGTGTACATGACCGGAAATTGGGGCAAACTCATTGAGTAAAAAATGTTGGATCTAGTTTTGAGTTAATTTTGCTACTTATTTATTTAGCTTATTTTTTGTATTTTCATTACTATTTTTTACTTTACGTTTTGTTCAGATCCTACGTCACATGCTCTGTTGTATGTTGCTTTGGCAATACAAAATACAAATATTTTGTTAAGGCAAAACACAAAAAAATCTTATTCACTTCTACTCATTTAACCGCTAGAGACATTTGCTAAAATGTGCAAGGTAGACCATCACCTCTCTACAGACTTTGATCAAATATGCCTTATCCAATATGGCGGCTCTACGGCTTATGATCAAACATTCCCCATCCAATATGGCGAACGCATGACGGCTCTCTCGGTAGTTATGTAGATGACCGGCTTGCTATGATTGGCTGAGCTCTTTAGGGGCGGTGTCCAATCCTACAGGCTGAGGCGAGCGGAGCAGCACAGAGTACAGTGAGACTCTCGGTCGGTATTCACGGCTGCTTTCAGCTTTCTGCGCACATCTTCGGCTTTCCAGCGAGAATTTCGGCAGCTAGCCGCATAGGCTAGCTGTCAGTGACGTTACTTATCGCCTCGGTGCTGTCTCTCCACTGAGTTTTTCTACAAACCGTTCAGTTTGATCTCCGGAGGAGGAAAATAAAAACACGGTAAATACGGTCATTTCTATTCGCATTGCCAGTCACGGGGTTTACATTTAGCTGGAGGTGAATAATCTATCCGCGGCTAACTCACACACAGTGCTCATAATCACCGGCGCAGGAATTGGGCTTGAGCTGCACGTTTATTGTATGAATCTAGAACTCAAAACAATAGAGTGTGTTTAAAATGGAGCTGGGTTAACGATGCCAGGCTGCGTTGCCATGCTGCACGACACACAGCGCAGTTGGCAACGGTGTTGTTGTTAATGTCAGTGTGAGCAGTGATGGTCATGTAATGTAAGCTAACGCCACAAACACTGCTGTCAGGTGTCTCAAAAAACAACAACAACACACACTCCAAGAGCAAGACGAGATGAGATTTATTTGTATATTTTAGTAAGGCCCACATTGCAGAATATATTCAAATAATACTGTACATCCCTCGCCTTTATGTTCTATTTCCGGTCTTCCATAAACTACTGTCACTCCTGCTTAACTCGTGTCATTTTACTGACTTAAATACAACTTATTAAATAAATACATTACATGATATATAGCAAGCTAATTATATTAGCAAACAAATATCAGTTTCTGTAATAAACACAGTATACACTATAGTGTGTGTGTGTGTGTGTGTGTGCAGCCAAAAGTTGATGCAAAGCTGACCATCACAGCTATATGGGCTTGATGAACATCTCGTTCCAGATTCCTTTTTTTTCTGTTATAATAAACCTCCACTCATTTTGGAGCATGGCTGTGAGGATTTCTGCTAATTCAGCAAGAAGAGCATTAGTAAGGTCAGGTGTTTGAGTTCATCCCAGAGGAGTTGAGTGGGGTTGAGGTCAGAGATCTGTGCAGGACACTCGAGTTCTTCCACTCTGACCTCGTGTCTTCACGGAGCTCGCTTTGTGTGTACACGGGCATTGTCATGCTGGAACAGGTTTGGCCCTCTGAGTTCCCAGGGAAATCTTAAACTACAAAATAAAAAATAGAAAGTAGATTTTGTCGACTAATCATTGCAGCTTTACTGCCGACCAAACAGCATCAAATTTAAAATGATATCGGTGAGGTGAAATGAGTCATTTAGAGAGAAAAATGCAACTGGTGAGGTGCAGTTTGGACTTTCATGGCAATGTATGTTTATCAGATATTTTTGGATCGTTTACTAGGTCATCCTTTCTTTACGATGCTTGATGTAACTTTGCCCAGCCTCAAAATTGCTTGAGGTGCAAGTTTACGGAGAAAAAGAATAGACATGATAAAACATCTGACCAGCTATTGCTCTTATTTCTCTCATGGGTGGTGAGTGACGAGGCTGTGTCACTAAAAACTTACATGTTTTAGAACATAATTAGATTCACGGCACACGCCATTACGTCACCGCGCCACATCGTCATACAGTTGGTCTTCGTTATGGTACCGTATACAGTTTTGGGTGTTTATTTTTATATATATATATATATATATATATATACAGTGGCCTGCAAAAGTTTGGGCAACCTTGTTTATTTCAATGATTTTCCTTCATAAATCGTTGGTTCT
>JAFFST010053637.1:106002-118277 GCA_022414735.1 Noturus placidus
TATTTAAGTGATGCCTTGATTGTGAACAGGTGTGGCAATAATCAGGCCTGGGTGTGGCTAGAGAAATTGAACTCCTGTGTGGACAACCACAGTTATAGTAAGGGGGGCAATCACTTTTTCACACAGGGCCATGATGGTTTGGATTTTTTTTCACCTTTAATAATAAACACCTTCATTTACAAATTGCATTTTGTGTTTACTTGTGTTGTCCTTGACTATTGTTTAAATTGGTTTGATGTTCCGAAACACTTAAGTGTGACAAACATGCAAAGGAACAGGAAATGAGGAAGGGGGCAAACACTTTTTCACACCACTGTATATAATACCTCTGTGTCTGTGTATAGATCATTTTCAACAAATACAACATGCCTCATTAGTGCTTACTACACCTTTAATATAAAGGGATGCCATGGTATTTTTACAGTAAGGAACAATAACTTTAAATATCTTAAAGTGCCACTACTAAGCCTCTTTTTGGTTTCTGTTAGAATTAAAGAAATGACTGGAGTTTGGGGTACATGACAGTAAAATAAAATAAATGATTTTGATCTCGAAACAAACTAGTGAACAAAAAGTTAATTTGTACCAAATAATAAAAAGGTGATGCATCACAAATTATTATGCTAGCATTGTAGAAATGACTGATGCTCTTAATATCCTATTAGAAGGTCCATATCATTCTAAACAAATTATTTCCTAGATTCCGATGCTTTGTGTGACCGTCGTAATGAAATGGACAAGTCCAGATATTTCAGTTTATAGTGTCAGTCTGTATGCATGTGCTTGAAGCGGTGACAGAGGTGCATTGTGGGCCATGTGACAGAGGTGCAACTGTGATTCTATTGGTATGAAGCACATGGTCATTAAGAGGCTTTCGCTCTCCTCTTATTCTCGCACATATGCACACACACACACACACACACACACACACACACACACACATGGTCTCTCCTAGTAATCTAGGGATTTGGCAGAAGGGATCGACGCAGCTGGTTATGTGTTACTATGTCAGCAGAAGGACATATTTATGAGTTCTGAAAAGCATGCATACACTAACACAATGCGCAAGCACAGAAACACTCGTCTATTTAAAAAAAAAAAATAGATGGATTAGATTCGATGCCGAAACGCTTCACTGCTGCTACTTCCGGTGTAAAATTTTATCAGTGCAGAGATTACAGAGCTTACAAACTGCAATTCTGTCATCATTCCACACAAGAATCTTTACAGAATCGATGTGTTCTCCCGCCCTCTTTTTATTGACGAGATATAATCGGCCCTGATCATGGGATGTTTTTAAACTATCAGCCGATAGCCGTTAGCATGAAAAATCGCCTTTTTCGTCCTATACCGATTATCGGCCGATACATCGGTGCATCTCTAATTAAAACTTATTATTTGCTCTTCAAATGCTACAAAGCTACATCAGTAAGTAATTGGACAGTGGGTCTTCTTTATCTCTCCCCAGATCAGATACATTGTGCAGTACTTATTACTCACAGAGTTAGTAAGTGAACTACAGTGGGGGGAATAAATATTGAACGTGTCAACATTTTTGTCATTAAATATATTTCCAATGAGGTTATTCACATGAAATTTTCACTAGACATCAGTATTAACTCAAGAAATCTGGAAATATAAAGAATTCACAACATTAAAGTCCATTAATAAACTTATGACACAGGAAAAAAGTATTGAACACTCTAATGGAAATATTTTTACTGAAAAAAATGTTGACACGTCCAATACTTATTTCCCCCACTGTATATGAACGTTATTCTAAATGCCGGTATCCTTTTCCTGATTTTGAGCGCAGACTGTATGACATATTTTATTGTATTTATTTTTTTATACCAGTAGACTGTTCTACACTTGCATATTGTATACTGTATATCTGAGATAATCTTGCAAAATAATTAGTTGTGAAATTATATAAATAGGTGGAAGTAGATAAGGCTTGAAGAAACTAAAAACCACTTAGAGGTGCAGTCTAAATAATCAATGTTGATTATGAAATCTCACTGACCTGGACGTTGGTTTCTTACCCAGCGTGACTGCTTCATAATAACAAAACTCATTTTCAATTGTAAAGGTCTGTACAAATTTGTAATGTTTTATAATTCGTAGATTACTTTATAAATGTAGAGGTAAGCGGCACGTGTGTCAGTGGAATCTTTAAATGTTTAAATCCTTAAACTTGTTATATGACTGCGATGACCATATTTTGTATAAGCTAATCTGCTGAATACTCAGCCATAGCATGTTATGTTTATATTTTTACCATTTTTAAATTATATCGTTTCTGCACTACCTGTATATCAGACACTTCCATACTAGAACTGTTCGGCGCTACACTGTCATTTACTTTACCTATTGTCCTGTTTTAGTAGTATTGTACTGTCCTGTGTTGTTAGCACACATCTGAACGTGCACTTTATGTAGAAACGTGTAGATCTTATTTAGATCTGTGTCGTCTCATGTGGTTAGTGTGTTGTTGTGTTTTGTGTAGCACCATGGTCCTAGAGGAACGTTGTTTCATGTCACTGTGTACTGTACCAGCTGTATTTGGTTCAAATGACAGTAAAACCACTTGAAAATGTCTTTTTTCAGAACCAGGTGTTAAGGAAAATGCTAATGTGTTCATGTGAAGGGGTTTCCCCAAAGACCACATGCATTCCCACACGTGGAGGCACTATCTTTAATGTAAAAATGCTGGAGAAAAGCAAAGAAATGCAGTTCCTGTCTCGTAGAACAAAAATCCGAACATGTGGGTTTTGAAGAGGCTTTGATAAGTCACGTTCAGCATAATTCATAACCGCATCGAGACTTCTTCCTTCACCTCATCCACATTTCTGCTATCGCTCTTTCTGTACCTGGGCCAAAAGGATTAGCTTTAACTGGCTCAGACTCTGAGCTCTGTAGATGAAAAGCGCAGCCACGGATGTGCGGATACACACTGGTGTGATAAAGATGTAGATGTTGTATTGTGCAGAGTGGGCATTTTTTTATTGAAAATAATATAATAATTATTATTTTTTTATCATTATTGTTACCTCCGTATCATCCGCACCAGATAGCTGAATCACAGGTTATCCAATACAGTAAAGTGCAGACTGTTTATACATACTGTTCCCACTCAGGTGTATAGTATGCTCCTTTGGCATAAACGACCACATTTCTTTTACAGGAGTCTCTTTTGGGGTTTTTACCTCCATTATTTAATCTCAGTTCATCTATCTGACAAGTTCCAATTGCAAGTGTCAGCCAGGTGAGACATGGTTGGGGCATTCTGCTCCTTAGCTCATTTTTTTTTATCCTAGCCAATTTAACAGTGAGTATTCACTCTGGCAGGAAAGGGGGGGAATCTTAAGTGACCCATAAAGTCTAGGGAACACTGAGTGCCTGTCAAGCACCAGCATCAATTGGAGCTACTTGGGCACTTCTCATGCTTCATGATCACAAATCATCCATCCATCCATCCAAATCATCTAAAATGAAAAAGCTCTTAAGACAAGGTCCAGAGAACGTTAGCCTTTTCTGTTGTCATAGATGTAGATATATTCATCAAAGTGTTGTAAAATGCTGCTACTCATCCAAGTGGCGATCAAAACCTGGTATTGATTTTTCAGTGATCACTGTCTGAAAACTTTCTTATTTATCCAATGGTAGATTTGGGGTTGAGTTTCCACAAATGTTCGTTTACCAGACATTATATTTGCAGGCTGTGAGGTACCTGTTAGACATATTCAAGGCTGTCTTCTCAAATGCCTCCAGCCGATGTTATAAATTCCTGCGTTGGAAATGGTGAATATATTTCTGTCTTATAATTCTCGTAAATTTGCACACTTGCTGAGTGTAATGTCAGTCCATCCATCCATTTCCATACTGCTTATCCTAGAGCGGGTTGCGTTGGGGCCTGGAGGCTATCCCTGGGGACTCTGGGCACAAGGCAGGGGACAGGGATGTTAGCTGGACTGTTAATCATGCAGGGCTGAGCCCAGATTCTTCTCCCTCAAAAAAAACTTTAAAAAAAAAAAAAAAAGGCACTTCTAAATAGACTGTTTGCACTTTTTTTCGTGCATGTGAGGACGAATTGCTTAAAAATGTGAAAATTGGACAAAAAGTTGGATTTATCATAAAACATGCTTCGGGTTTTATCACTGTTTGCAGGACTACCAGACCGATATATAAAATATAAAACATTTTGTCACAAAACTAGGCTAGTTTGATGTCGCTAGCCAAGGGTAGGCACAACTATGCCATCACTGTATAGGTTTAGCTGCAAAGTACATTAGTTGTATTTATGCTTTGCTCATATCATGTTCATGTAACTTTGAACTCATATAGACAATTACACTCCTTGTTTTCCTGCTCAGCATGAGAGGATGTTAGTGTTTCAGTTTCTACCCCTTTACTGTTAAAAAAAAAAAAAAAAAAGATTCTAATTTGAAATCGGCATAAATCCAGTTTTCCCCTCACACAGACTGTGAGAGCTAGCGTTTGACACAATTGAGACCTTCTAACCGATAAGACACGAGTATTTCCATGTGTTTTCCTGTAAACCCTGTGCGATTGGTCTTCCGATACAAATTCAACACAACGGCGCCTTTTTATTTATTTTACGGCCGTTCGGTTATGTTGTGACAAACCGCTCTCAGTGGAGAATTATTCGGGGCTAAAGAAAAAATCTTCAGGGCTACAGCCCCGAATGCCCAGAACAGGCTACGCTCCTGGCTGGGGACACCCTTAGGGCACCATCACACACACAGTCACACACTATGGACAATATGGAAATGAAAATCAGGAAACAGGAGTTTCACCACCAAAGCACAGGACACCAAAGCACAGGAAGAACAGGCAAACTCCATACAGGGCACAGGAGGGATTTGAACCGCCAAACCCTTAGGTGCGAGGCAAACGTGATGACCACTAAGCCACTGATGGATGGGGTAGAAGGAGCTGAGACATTGTGCAAAGCAATAGATGTGCTCTAATCAGTAACCGTAAAGTAAAATGGCTAATGCATGTCGCTACAAGAAAGATGCGCTTAATAAAGTATGTAAGTACATGTTCTAGGCTGTTTGCAGTGGATAGACTGACCTGGAGACATGGCTGTTTAGTGCGTACTGGCCAGGGCTTGTATTCTGTGGACAGTGTACAGCATGAGGATAAAATTTCATCACTAATTTCATTTGTATACGTCATCTATGATGATATGTAATTTTTAGATCTACAGTGGATTGTAGCTCCTTTCTACAGCGTTCAGGATTTTCAGAAATGACACATGGGTGTGGAACAAGTCAGCGTCTGGAGCTGCTAAATCAAAGGACTGGAATGTAAGTAATGGCTGGCACTCGGGTGCGAAGATGACTAAGCATGGGCGTATCACCTCCATTCATTAGGACCACAAGTATGAGAAGGTTACAGTTACACTCTGTGAGTGTACTATTTATTGACAGACCAGAAAGATATCTTTCTGGTGCAGCTTAGATGTTCAGTCTATCAGAAATTTTGAAAGCGAAGGCTCTTGATTGTAAAAACAGCCTTGCTTTGTAAGAAGTATGATATTTTATACATGGCATGACTTCTAAATCATGGCGTGGTCCTTACATCACAACACAACTTTACTATTGCCAGTCCTCATCACATTACGCCTCTTTTGCATAAAGTCAAACCTTCTGAATTTACATCAAAAGTTTGCATAGCAGCTGCCAAACCCTTCCTCAGATTTTCTTATCAGACACATCTGGCATAACCATTTACTGCAGTTACATAAGGAAAATCATATATGATGTTTTTTTTTGTTTTGTTTTGTTTTTTTAAATGAAGTTTTGTAGAACTAAATAAGGTTAATAGAACTAAATAGAAGCTTGACTTTTAAGCTTTTGTGCATGTGGTGTGTGTGTGAGAGGGAAAAAAAAGGGAGAGAGGGGGGAGATATGGGATATTTCTGTACGTCTGTGATGGCAGCTTTCCTGGCATCTCTGATGGCGACCGTTGATATTTGAATCGGCAAGTTTCCCACTCACTCTTGTATCTCCAAAAGCGCCTCCGACCGAATATATGACAACCTCCAAAAAAAGATTTCCAAACACGTCTTGGGCTATTTCTAACACATCCAACCTATTAAACACAGCGAGAAATTCAAGCAGGCAAACAATGTAAATACCGGCAGCTTAAGATTTTATTTCTTTTTTGCCAGGGGTTTGATTGTGTTATATTACAGACTTTTTTTTATAAAGATAACTGTGACTCATCAGTTAGAAAACGTACTACTTACAGAGCAAATAGACACTCGATAAAATGCATAATGACGAAAGGGTCATTTAATTAAATGATTGATTCACTGTACGTTCCAGCTCCAGCGTGAAAGAGATATAGATATAGGCAGATATGAGAAAAAGCTTTGACCTTGAGCTCAGTTCTTTTCCAGGCATGTATCTAGGTTGGCAATGCCAAGAGACATTCTGTACACCAGAGGCATGACAACGTGCCATCCTCTCATTCCCTCTCACACACACTTGCATGCACGACTGACACTTATAAAAACAGCCCTAGGCTGGAGGACTGAGGAATACGAGCACTGTACAGTTGGACGCTGATCCAGAAGAGCGTAGGCGAGAGAGAAACACCGGATACATTTCATTAAAGAAAGCAGGGATTACTGGTGTTCACCCTGTTCATACACAAGCAAATTTTGACTGTTTGGGTGGATTGGCTTGAGCTGTGTTAGCTAAAAAAATACATAATCAAAATACGTTCATCTCTTTACTAGGAAAACCGGTATACCTGCTCATTCATGCAATTATCCAACCAGTCAATCATGTAGCAGTATAGTGCATATAATCATACAATACAGGTCAAGAGCTTCAGCTGAAGTTAACACCATACAATAGGAATGGGGAGGAAAATGGGATCTTTTTGATCATGGGATGCCTGACAGGCTGGGTTGAGTATTTTAGAAGCTGCTGATCTCCTGGGATTGTCACACAACAGTCTCTAGAGTTTACATAGACCACTGTGAAAAACAAACAAACAAAAAACCCCTCCAGTGATCAGTTGTTCTTTGGTGGAAACACCTTGTTGATGAGAGAGGTCATAGGACAATGACCAGACTGGTTTGAGTTGACAGAAAGGCTACAACAAGTAACTCAAATAACCACTCATTTGGTGAGCAGAAACGCATCTCAGAATGCATAACATGTCGAACCTTGAGGTGAATGGGCTAGAACAACAGAAGAACCCCATATTGGGTTCCACTCCAGCTGAAGCTGAAGTGAGCACAGGCTCGCTGAAACTGGACAGATAAACTGACAATAACGTCAGAATTTATCTTCAAGAACATGAATCTATGGACAAAGTGTGCCATGTGTCAACATGCTGGTGGTGGTGGCGTAATGGTGTGAGGAATGTTTTTTGGGACACCTTTTAGGCCCCTTAAAAATGCATCAATAACGCATCATTGGAATACCACAGCCTATCTGAGTAATACAATGTGCGTCCCTTGACGGCTACAGTTTACCCATCGTATCGTGACTACTTCCAACATGTCAGAAAGCACAAGTCGTCTCAAACTGGTTCAGTGAACATGACCGTGAGTATGTCAGTGGCCTCCCCAGTCACCAGCTCTGAATCCAAATAAAGCATATTTAAGATGGTGTAACCGGAGAGTCGCAACATGAATGTGAATCTGACAAATCTGCAGGTTTACGTGATGCAACCATGTCAACACGGACTATAATATCAAAAGAATGTTTCCAAGACTTTGTGGAATCCATGCCACAAAGAATTGCTGCTGTTCAGAGCACGAAGGAGGGTCCTACTCAGTTTTTGTTTATACTGATTATCAGCACAGCTGTGATATACTGTGATTATACTGATATTCAGTATAACCGCACGATTGTCATATTGCTTTTACATAACAGTTCTGTAAACAATCATTTAATATAGAGTAACTGGTATTTCAGACACAGTATGGCCAAATGTTTTGTTGTTTTTTGTTCCGCTAATGGAAATGGATCTCGAAGAAGTCACACTCGCTGATAGCACGTCAGCTAGGTGGCTAGCTTGCTGCTCGTTGAGCCTACATTGATTTGTACGTTCCCTTTAAAGGTGCATCCGGTGAACTTGGCATCTCTTCTTCCTTTTCATCTTCATCTGACAAGCTTCCATATTTTAAGTCAAAAGCTACATTCATGAAAAAAGGGGTTGATGTGGCTAATTCTAATATAGTAATGGTATCAATTAACTGTTGATGGAATTGGAATTTTAGGAACATGGACAAGCGGCATGTAGTGAAACGTCCTGGTGCTGTTATCCATCCATCCATCCATCCATCCATCTTCAACCGCTTACTCCTTTTCAGGGTCACGGGGGAACCTGGAGCCTATCCCAGGGAGCATCGGGCACAAGGCGGGGTACACCCTGGACAGGGTGCCAGTCCATCGCAGGGCACAATCTACTAAATATAAACACTCTCGGAACAGTGATCGTCCAATCAGCTTAGTCGAACCTAACTAACTGGAAATGTACTTAACCAGAATACTGAATTCAGACTTTTGCTCAACTCGTCGAATTTTCATTTCTGTTTCTACTGCAGTTGAGCAAAACTACACAGGAAGCACAGGAAGAACTGTTCCCTTGTCATTATTCTGCATTGAGTGCCATGTGAAGGTCACCGTGAGCAAGAAGTTACAAAACCTTCAGCCACACCAACCGTTATTACACCATTTTGCTTGCATGCGTCTGCGCGTATTGACAACATAGATCAGGTGACCTGTTCAGCAACAACGCAGTAAAATGCAGCAGCTTCGGGTCAAAATCTACTTCACAGTCAAAATTAAGACAAAATGCTGGTTAAAGGTGTAGCATTGTCCTTTTCAGGATCTCAGAACATTTTGTAGAAGGCAGGAACAGATCCTAAATGGGAAACCGGAACTTTTATTTACTAGTTTGTTTCAAATCATTGTATGCAGTATTCAATTTCTTGCTATTAATAAGACATTTAAAACAATGCAGATTGTCATGTTCCTGAGAAATCAGAGAGCACAAACTTTGTCCTTTCTCTTGAAGGCTGTCTTGTTTTGGAAACGTTCTGACCGGTTCAAAGCGCTGACGCTCGCCATTTCCTCCATAATTGTTCCAGACATTTCACGATATCAGAAAACAATGATATGGGTTTTTTTTTTTTTTTTTTTTACTTTTATTAATTATTTTATTTATTCCATCCATTTTCCATACCATTTATCCTTCACAGGGTCACGGGCGAGCCTTGCTTATCCCAGGGAACTTTGTGCACAAGGCGGGGGACACCCTGGACAGGGTACCAACCCTACGCAGAGCACAATCACACACATTCACACACTACGGACAATTTGGAAATGCCAATCAGCCTACGGCATATGTCTTTAGAAAGGGGGAGGAAACCGGAGAACCTGGAGGAAACCCAAAAAGCGCACATGGGGCAGAGGTGGGATTCAAAGCCCCAGCCCCGGAGGTGCGAGGCTACAGTGCTGACTGCTTGATTTTTATTAAATTACATTTTTATTGTGTTTATTATTAGTTTTAGATTACGTGGGTGTCCTCCATACAAGTGCCTGTGAATGAGGATGAGCTGTTACTATAGAAACAGTAACTTATCAGAAGTACTGCATTCTGATTCAAGAATTCAACCGTGCTGCAGTAAACACTGTCACCATCTACGTTTTCAAAAAAAAAAAAAAAAAAACGTGAAATAATTACCCATTTCTATTCACACCCAACTCCAAATACTGCTACCATGTTTAGCATACCATTTCCCTGTCAACGTGGAAATCCGAAAGCATGGTGTGTCAGAGATGTTTTCACAGCGAATCTGGGAGCGTGGAAGGTGGTATATGGTAGCTGTATTTGGGATGCATCTGCACAAGTGTTTGCAAATGCCCTGGATTCTGCTGTCATCTGTTTACTGCACTCAACATGTCCTCTGGGCGATGGCATGACTCACAGTATCTCACAAAAATACACCGACACAGGATTAAGCACACACACACACACACACACACACACACACACACACACACACACACACACACACAGTCACTAGAGACATTTCTCCGAGGATGAGATGAAATTGTGAGACTGGCTCAATGAAAATAATAATAATAATAATAATAATAATAATAATAATAATAACGATAGCGTAGTATTGTGTGTAATCATAAGTATCCAGAGCGTGTCTAAGCTGCAATGAGGGGAATTTATTGAACAAGGTGTGTGTGTGTGTGTGTATGCATCAGTCATTGCATAACCTCAAGTATGTGGTGCATGCTGGCCACAAATGTGTGGCCAGAAGGTCAGCACAAACCAGCCTCGTTGATCAGCTGACTAAATGTATTCACAAAGAGATTGTGTGCAAGTGTAGGATCCTGAAATCTGTGATGCACAGAACACGGACGGAATCACGGCTTTACAACACAAAAATGGGTTTTTAGATATAAACACAGGCGCTCATGAAATTCAGACTTCTTCTGAAATCTTCTGAACCTATTAACCATCTTGACAAATGTATCATTATATTGCGTGTTTAGATATTCAGATATTCGTGTTATTTCAGCAAAGCAGTGTTCTTTTCAAAGCAGTGTCTCTGTATTCTTTAGCTGCAGTGGATAAGTGGCAATAATGTCAAAAGCTTCAGGTATTCTTCTTCGCTCAGCTTGCTAAGTCAGCACCATGGCCTTTGTTGTTAACGTTAACATGTTTCCCTGCTCTGAGGGGGAAAAAAGCACATTAACTATAAATTGACTTGGATTGGAAGTATAAGGGCAGCTGTTGGAATCAAGGCAATAAATGTTTGTGAGTATTTCCAAGTTTAGATGTCTTTACCTATTGGAGATTTGACTGCTTTTTAGAACTTGTAAATAATTGAAATAGCTCAAGGTAAATATCTCAGTTGATTATGGCTTTGTTCACACTGGCAGTTGTATAATTTTGGGCCACAAAATTAGGGCTGGGCAATATGACTATATAATATCAATAACGTGAGAAATTGTGTCACGATACAGTTTTCTGAGTTATTCGGTCCAAACAGGATTTCACAGAGGTTTTTTGTGATTGTTTCAGCCAGACATGCATGATTTTTTCTGCAGCTGTTTTAAAAAAGTTTTTTTTTTTTTATGCAACTAGTGGAGTTTTTTGTGCTTTTTATGTATTTATTTATTTGTTTATTTATTTATTTATTTTCTATCCCCCCAGAAAAGTACTTGAATTGGAAATCACATTTACATGAAATAGTTTTGCACAGTCTCTCGCAGTGATGTTTGTTGGTAAATGAGACCTTTTTAGCTGTAATCATGTTCGATTCACATAAATCGACGAGGGCTTTGGCTGAATACACGTTCTTATGACGTAACATGACACGTCTTGGCCCAAATCTGCAGAAACTCTTTGGTAATTTAAAATTGCAAGTTCCTCTGAATACTGTGGAGCTTGCTTGATTTTGCATTCGTTTCTGCGATCACAGAATCCGGGACGCACTGGTTATTGCCAGTATCATGATCTGGCAATGTATACCTAACATAGCAGTTACAGTGCTGTGAAAACATATTGATCTGTTTTCGTTTATATGTTATGCAAAATAGTTTTAGATCTTCAAACGAAATACAACATAAAACAAAGGCACTGTGGTGGAATTTTGGCATAAACTGCCCCTTTAAGTTTCCACCACAGCATCTTAATTGGTTCAGTTCAGGACTTTGACTAGGCCACTGCAAAACTTTTATTTAGCTTCTTTTTTTAACCATTCAGAGGTGGATTTACTCCTTTGCTTTGGATCATTGTCTTGTTGCATAATCCAGTTGCACTTGAGTTTCAACTTGCGGAATGAAGACCGGACATTCTCCCTCAGGATTTTCCAGTAGAGAGCAGAAATCATGTTTCCCTCAATTATTTCAAGTTGCCCAGACCCTGAAGCAGCAGAACATCCCCACACCATCACACTTCCACCACCATGCTTGACCGTAGAAATGATGATCTTTTTGTGGAATTCAATGTTTGGTTTACTCCAGATGTACAGTGCCTTGCGAAAGTATTTGGCCCCCTTGAACTGTTCGACCTTTTGCCACGTTTCAGGCCTCAAACATAAAGATATATAACTGTAATTTTTTGTGAAGAATCAACAACAGGTGGGACACAATCATGAAGTGCAACCAAATTTATTGGATATTTTAAACTTTTTCAACAAATAAAAAACTGAAAAATTGGGCGTGCAAAATTATTCAGCCCCCTTAAGTTAATAC
>JAFFST010053637.1:119445-148178 GCA_022414735.1 Noturus placidus
AAAAATTACAGTTTTATATCTTTATGTTTGAGGCCTGAAACCTGGCAAAAGGTCGAACAGTTCAAGGGGGCCGAATACTTTCGCAAGGCACTGTAATGGGACCCCTGTCTTCCAAACAGTTCCACTTTCAACTCATAAATCTACAGAACATTCTCCGAAAAGGTTTGAGGATCATCAAGGTGTGTTTTGGCAAAATTCAGACGAGTCTTAATGTTCTTCTGGATTAGCATGTTCTTCTGGATTTCACTTCACCACTCTTACATGGATTCCATTTTTGCCCAGTGTCTTTCTGATAGTGGAGTTATGTACAGTGATCTTTATTGATACAAGAGAGACCTACAGTTCCTTTGATGTTGTTTTTGGCTCAATTTGTGATTTCCTGGATGAGTAGCTACTGTGCTCTTAGAGGAATTTTGGAAGGTTGACTACTTCTGGGAAGTTTCACTACTGTGTCAAGTTTTTCCCATTTGAAGATAACGGCTCTCACTGTGGTTCTTTGGAGTCCTAGAGCTTTAAAAAAAGCTTTGTAACCCTTCCCAGGCTGATGTATTTCAATCACCTTCTTCCTCATCATTTCTGGAATTTCGTTCTATTTTGGCAGTGTGTTACTGCGGAAGACCTTTTAACCAACTTCAGTTAAGTGTTGATGTGATTGAACAGGGTTTGCAGTAATCAGGCCTGGTTGTGTCTAGTCCAGCTGAACCACATTATGAATGCAGTTTCATAGATTTGGAGAATTAGTAACTATGGTAAATCGTCTGCACTTATATAGTGCTTTTTAACCTTACCAAGTCTACAAAGCGCTTTACACTGTTCTCATTCACACACACACACACACACACACACACACACACACACACACACACACACACTAATGGCTGCAGAGCAGCCATGCAAAGCGCTATGGGAGGAAATAAATTTTCGCACAGGTTCAGCTGTTATTTGATAACTTTGTTTGCTTCAATAAGTAACATTATTGTTTAAAAACTGTTTACTCTGGTTTTCTTTGTTTTATTTTAGACTTTGTTTTAGTTTCTGAAACAATTTAGTATAAGATGTACACAAAAACAGAAAAAATCAAGATGGGGCAAATACTTTTTCACAGCACTGTACAAGCTCTGATTTCACACTTCTGATTTCTTACATCTGATATTCAAATTACAGATCGCTGAGTCAGGAACTATCGGTCACACCTAGGTGATGGTTCCGGTAAGTGGGTTATTCAAGTGTAAGTTATTCAAAGTATAATGAAGACTATTTTAGCACTTATCAGCTGATCTGATCTCAGCCATTTCTTCTGATCAAGGGTCGAGGCTTCGCTATAGAAATCATGTACTGAATCAGCTCTTTCCACACATGGCTTCTCTTTCCTTTATACTGCATACTATTTGGGTATACTTTTGAGCGCCCGAGTATATTTCATTTCATTAACAAAACATAATTGGATTGATTAATCTGAAAAATCAATGACTATGTTTACATGGACAGCAGTAATGTAATTATTGACCTTATTCCGAATAAGACAATACTCTGATTAAGGTGTTTACACCAGTCGCTTTTAGAATACTCCTCTCATGTTCCCGGTTTACATATTGTAGAACATAGATCGATTAACAGCACACGTTATTACGTCCACACGCCGATGTCCCTCCAGAATTTCACGTATCAACATACAGTATACATGGTACCATATACAGTTCTGGGTATTTCATTTTGAATTTTACAAAAGCTTCAAGTGCAGTTAATTATTTGTCATGCTGTACGTGCTGATAGACACATACTTATCATCTATATAGTAGCCGAGATGCATGTATTTCACCTTCTATATACTGGGGAAGTTTGCGGTTTCAGACGCCGCCGTGCTCTCTTGTTTGCTGAGTGTGTGTGTCCTCATGCAAAATGCGGTGAAAACTCCTACACAACGGTAATAGTGTGATTAAGGTGTTTACATGTCTGTAATGCACTTCCATAATGCAACTAAAATAGGAATACTCCACACGTTTTAATTCGATTTGTGTTTACTTCGAGTATGACTTTAGTCGGATTAAGGTCATCAATAATCACTGTTTACATGGTAGTTTCTTAATCAGAGTATTGTCTTAATCGGGTTAATATTGGATTATTGTTGTCCATGTAAACGTACTGAGTGTGACAGCTCAGGGTCAGGGGGAGAGGGTGTGAGAGAGGAGGGGCAAAGACCAGACGGCACTCATAAAACGTTCTTCTTTCCTATTAATGATTCAACGTTAATTACCATACGAGTTTGATTGCTCTCCAGCAAATGCTAATTGTCAAGAGGCTGACGAACCGTACTGCAGGAGTACTCACTCAGCTTTGTGAATTTGCTCTCCAGCATCTATGCTTTCTCAGAGGAGCTCCTAATATTCGCACACTCTTATTTTCCTTGTGTGTTGCCACTACATTTGTGGCTCCCCATTCAGACGATGGTAATAATGTCACGTGATGCATTTTCACTCAGAATGTGACCAATATATAAAGTTATTTTTATATATATATATATATATATATATATATATATATATATATAGAGAGAGAGAGAGAGAGAGAGAGAGAGAGAGAGAGAGTATCACTTTTAATACTATAATCATGTCTTGATTTCAGTTTGCGTTCACAGAAAGGCAGTTCTATGTCTAATCTGAGGTTTTTGGGCTAGAATAAAAATCCGATCAGAAGGAATGCTTTGTTTAATTGAGACAGATTTTTGATTGGAATCCAGATCAGTCGTACATACTGGAATGGTATCCAACATCATCACTACTTTAATCAATTTCAATGGAGCTGGAACTTTTTTTAATTATATAACTTAACCACAAAAAGTGCAATAAATTCCTCGATAAAGATTTTTTTGAGGCATTTATTTTTACACGCTAAAAGAGTCGTTCTCGGTTGATGTTTGTTTCATGTTTAATTATAATTGCAGTCAACAATACGAATAAAGAGGAAATAATGATGAACGATTCTAAGCGGTAGTGCCAGGTTCAAGAGTCTAACTGATTTATCGTCTTGACTATGGACTCCTACCCCACACTCATTTGCCCGTCCCTCCGTCCTTCATCGTACAGTAATGCTGCGATCGACATGACTCGGAAAGGGGAAGTCGAAACTTGGAATTGTCATTTTTGCACTGCTTTGTTCACTGTTCATGCTGTGTGCAGCAACGTTGATTTGACGTGACAGGTTGAGGAGACCGTCCTGACTTTCCAATTGGGATTTCATGTTGAGGTGGCGTTTTCTTCGGTTTTTCCTAGTCAGAGGTCAGTTTTTGGAGTTAGCAGTTTTAGTTGCAGCATAAAACAGCCCTCCTCTGACTCGCACCACCTCACTGGCAGCTCACAGCCATGGGCACCTTCCATTAACGCCAGGTTGGTGTGACGTCCTGTGTTTGAGATTTGCTGACCAATATTTTTGGCTCGAAGCAGCTAGCGTGTGTATCTGCAGAGAGAGGTGGTTATGAAGTGTGCAATCTCTGTTATTTATTACGTAATGGCTCATTGAGATGTGGAGTGTGGTGTTTGAGAGGGTTGTTGGTCATTTGGAAGATATGAAATAGTCAATGATGCTGTACATAATGAGGATTGTGTTTTACAGCCCTATACCAGTTCAACCACTTTTCCTGCTCCTTAACTCACCATCGCATGCATTCTGTCTGTTTCCTTCTCTCATCATCCTCACAGAGCTCAATTCAGATCACCTTCGACGATAGCCTTCAGCTCCCAGTGTCTGCGTCCATCGAGCATGTGACCTGTACAGACCAGTCAGCGCACAGCATGGTGAGGCAGCAATCTCTCTTTTTATGCCAGTCATGATGTCGCATAATGCTGCATTCACATGTCAACAGTAAAGCAGAACAATTGATGACTGCAGCAGTAAAAAGCAGAACCTAACAAATCATCAAGGGGTGTTATGCTGATTTAGTGGGATAGATCTTTATACCGAGCAGATGCTATTATAATGCCATGGAAAGCTTTTTTTTTTGTTGTTGTCAGGTCGAGTAAGGAATAAAACACAACAGGGCAAGCTCTTATAGGAAAATAATCAATGCTGGGGTGGTGTGATGCAGCCCGAACTCAAAAGTGGATTATTTTCCAATAACAGCACGAATTTAAGCATTTTATTTATCTAATATGACCGCTGTTTGTTAATAGTTACAGTTTTTTCATATATTAAAGAACATCAAAACTGTTTCTAGTTAAATATAATGTTGTGGAACGTCCTCAAGGCAAATTGGGTCCTGTTCACACTCAGTATAGCAGGAATAAATGGTAGTTTCCACAACAATGTCTTTTTTTCTTTCTTTCATTTCTTTATCTTGAAGTTAATAAGCTTTTCAATTTTACCAATAAAACAGGGAACGGGACTTCTCTAATGGCAGAAAACATACTGACCGTTCCCGAAGCTCTGATGCTGGAGACTCCTTCCAAAAATGTTAAATAAAACTTGAAGGTCTTGTTATGGAAGACTTTATCGTATCTGTTTATTCAGCCTTAATAAATAATAAGCATTTTTAATCAGTTTATTAGTCAGCTTAGATTATGTAGTAATTATACAAGCGCCTAGGAATTAATTTATTACTGTGATGATAATTTATTATAGCAGTCACATTAATATAATCCTGTAATTTATATTACAGAAGGCTTGTTATGTAATACAGCACGTGCTACAGTTGTTCCAGAAGGGGGGGACACCACCCGGTTTGTCCCTTTGTTATGATGTGGAGGTCAAAGCTGACAGTTCTGTAGACAGTATTAAGTATCAGAGCATTAGCGTAAGCATTTCTATTGTTGTTTTATTGCAAAACACTAACTATCTTTTCTTCCATCAATATCTTGCTGCTGACGTGAGCACAGCATGAATATTTAAATTTTCTGTAATGTTAGCTTGTTTTGTTATCCTGTATGCATCACAGCATCAGATCAGTACTGATCAGATCAGTATTCTACAGTATATTTTGGACGTGCAGTTTACAGTTCATGTTATTGCTTTGGACATGCCAACAATCATCATGTAAATGCAGCACCAGTGGCTAGAGTTGCATCGTGAGGGTATATGTAGAATCTGAGAGTCTCTAGCTGCAGTTTGTTATTACAGTGCTTTGCATAGGTATATGTAATGAATTTACACAAGATGGCGCATAATATTGATTTGTGATTGTATAAGCATTCATACCATCACTGTGAAACCCTTAAATTAGTTCTGTTGCACCTAGTTTGCATCAGAAGGCAGATAATTAGCTGAATGGAGTCCACTGCTGTGTGCTTAATGTATTACATGATCCATTAATAGTGCTTAATGTATTATATGATCTCAGTATAAACATGCTTGTTCCTTGAAGACCCAGAGTAAACATACCTAAACCAACAGCATCATGAAGCTTAAAGAGCAATGGTCAACAAGAGCAACGGTCAACAAGTCCAGGATAAAGTCCTGGAAACACCTCAACCCATAGAGCACCATTAAATCCGCTGAAGAATGGAAAGAATATGGCAGAACTGTGCCTAGAGAGGTTCATAACTAAGATGGGAGAAGCCTTTCACAGGACATCCCAGACATTCACAAAGCTTTATGAAATCCTATTTAGAGTTTGCCGAAAGGCATATTAAAGATCCGGCAAACATGTAGAAAAAGGTTCTCTGCTCTGATGAGACCAAAATAAAAAGTATTTCTTGGCCTTGGTATAAATCCATCCTCACAATGAAGCATGGTGGTGGTAGCATCATGTGGAGCTTCATGATAGCGTCTCTGATTAATTTCCTCCTTACATGGCCAATAACCCAACATTTCCAGGACTTTGTCTCAGACATGTCATGATCCTGTTTGTTTAGGCATGTTCTTTTTGCGTTCTCTATGTTCTCTAATTTTGGAATCCATTCAGTTTATTATGATTTTGCATGTCAACTGGTTTCACCAGACCTAGCTGAAAACTGGGGTTAATACTTACTTTTATTTCTAAAATAAAATTTAAACATTCAGAATTGTGATTTGTTTTGTGTAGATTCATACTAAATGGTATAGATTCATGTAAATGGTAAATGGCGCTCTTATATAGCACTTTTATCCAAAGTGCTTTACACTGTGTCTCATTCACCCATTCTCACACACACACACACACACACCAATGGTAGCAGAGCTGCCATGCAAGGCACTATGTAATCCAAATGATGTCCTTCATGTCCAGCCTTTAATACTACAAAATGTTGACAACTTGAATACTTATGCAAGCTTAAGTGTAGGAATAGCTTGCATAAGTGAATACTTCCGCAAGCTACTGTATTTACTATGTAATAACTGCAATGTCATTATACAACATGGACTTGATGTGAATCTTGCCTTTTCCCCCCTTCAAGGTTCTGCAGTGCAAATGTTCGGTTGACAAGGTAATGTTCCCTGTGACTGTCACTCAGCAGTCACCTGCAGCTGTCTCCATGGACACATACCAGGTTTCCATGGAGCCCATACAGACCCAGGTAAAAACTACAAATGAAGCGGAATTGCTTTCAGGACTTTGCTTACATGTGTGTTGCTGTGTTCTCATCATCAGCTTTATCTAGCCCAGTATTCCTCAATTCCTGTCCTGGCCACCCACTGCTCTGCACAGTTTGAACATTTCTCACTTCTAAAACACCTGATTCAGGGCACCTGATCAGTCAGAGCATGTTTGTTGAAAAATAAGTGAAACATCAAACTGTACAGGTATCTCCAGGAGGGTCTTCGTAGAAAATCTTGTGTCTTTTTTTTGGTTTTTTTTTTTGCGTTCATATCCATATGGGCAACGTAGCAAAAAAAATAATACTTGAACACATCATGAACACATGAACTTGAACAGTCATTTAAAAAAAATCTTCACTGAGCACTTTATCGTAGTAGTCAGGGTCACAGTAAATCTGGACCCTAGAACACTGGGTACAATTTTGACCTCAAATCAACTGCTTGTTACTGCGAGTAGGTGTAAAAGTACTGACGGTATCTGCATTATTTTTTATCATATCATCTGCTTGTTTTTTTTATCATACATTATCAGATCATTCAAATATGGTTTTATATATAATAATATGGTTATATGATTAGCATTAATACTGCCATTAAGCTGTAACTGCATTGAATTGCAGTTTATATCACATGGAAAGGCTGAAAGATGAAATAAGATCTGCTATAAATATCTGATCTAGTTGTTGGTTCAAGTGAAGCCTTAAGGGAGCTGCGGAGCTGGTTGTTGGAGGTGTGCCTACAGTGTCAGTTTACACTGCTCTCCTTTTGCCATCTCAATAATTTAATGAAGCCTTAATGCGACTGTTGGGACAGTGGCTCATGGAGTAGCAAGAGCTGATATTGTTTCTCTGTAAGGAAATCTTTACAATAACAGGTCAGACAATTATGAGACAAATAATGACAGCTATTACATTACATTTACATTTATTCATTTAGCAGACGCTTTTATCCAAAGCGACTTACAAATGAGAGCACACTCACACACCAATGGTAGCAGAGCTTCCATGCAAGGTGCTAGCTTGCCATCGGGGGCAACTTAGGGTTCAGTGTCTTTCCCAAGGACACTTCGGCATGGGATCACCCGGGCCGGGATTCGAACCACCAACCCCACGATTAGTGGACAACCCGCTCTACCGACTGAGCCACAGCCGCCCTATTACCGTGCTATTACCGTGGCTGTAACTATACTTGTAATTGTAAGGAATAATTTATAACGTCCTCTTAGTACACGTAATGTACTTCTGAAATAAAGATACTGTATTAACTCGTAAGGACGATGCTCAGCGTTCCAAATTGTTCCTTTTGTTCATTAAACAAGTTTTACTAATGCCAGTCACACCTTTTGTTTATGGGTATTAGTTTTGTGGTTCTCTACTGTGTGCAAGTTCTTTTCATGGAGATATGATATGAAGATTCTGCAACACAGTCAATGGTTTTGTTAGTTCATGCTTTGTCCTTTGCAATTAAAATATTGCCTGTGGTAGATCAGGGTTGGGCAAATCAGTAGTCTGGGTGCCTGGGACAAGCAGACTGTGTGTCCAATCTCCTCAACCACCACTAGTGTGTAGGAGCCACCTGGATGATGTAGTGCACCAGAACGCCCACCACATACCAGCTGTTAGTGGAGAGGAGAGAGTGACGTAGCCAATTCAGAGATGGGGATTATTAGGGGGTCGTGATAGAGGGCTAATGGAGGAATTTCGCCAGGACACCGGGGTTATACCCCTATTCTCTATGATAAGTGTCAAATGCCCAGCAGACAAGCAGGTTCAGTAAGCTGTACATTTTATTTCACCAGTTGTGGTGGTGGTGTTTTTTTTTTTTTTTTGGGGGGGGGGTATTTTTCCACTCAACAACCAGAAAGTTCCACATTGACTTTACCACAGAAAACTTTATATTTGATATGTGTTGTTCAAACAAAACATCCACTTGGTTCATATATGCTTCAATGGTGTAGCGTGTGCTACTCCTTGATTCTGCTGCAATGAACATGTGAACTGAGTATGTGATCTGGCTGTTGGTACTATTATTATTGGGGGGAGAATAGAGGAAAGGGGGGGTAAGATGGATAGTATTGACTGTCCACCTCTCCTTAATCTACCTCCAGGGTGTGTCCTTGAAGTAGGTAATAAACTGTTGCAATTTTCCCAAAAATGAGTCTCCGCTACCTCTGATGTTATACTTGATTTTTACCAGCTTCAAAAAGAACATTAAATCTTTAAGCCAGACTGATATAGATGGGGGTTGCGTTGAGGTAGAAAAACAATATTCTGCGCCGAGCAAGCACCGAAGCAAAGGCCACAACACTGGCTTGTCTAAGGTTCAGAGGCTGACACTGAGGTGGGACACCAAAGATGGCAATTAGAGGACAGACCTGAAGTTTGACAGGGTTTAACTGATGCTAGACTATTTTTCCGGAATCAGCAATACGAAGGAATGTGGAAACAGTGACATAATTGATTGAAATGCAGCACAGTGCAGCACAAAAACTGCTGCTTAACTCATGCTCGCACAACATGCAGTCACCTCGCATTTAAACACTATAACGAGTGAAAGTGTAGTCGCTAGACAGAGTCAAATAACGTCTCTACATGAGATGAGAGCACCACAGCTCACAGCCGAAATGTTAGCCAAGGACTACGTGCCTAAGGGTGGAAACACAATATGCTTCATAAGCAGAGACATTATTAGAAAATGATCAAGACTTTGGCTAAATAAAGTCATCCCTCCAAGGGATTCAAGTACTTGTTTATTTTCCATACCCCATATTAATGCACATAAATAGTTCTTCATGTTTTGGAAATTGATTTAGTTACTGTATTTTTGGGAACTGGGATGTTTAAGCAAAACACTTCATGCTAATTACTACTGTTGTAAAAGCTAACATGTTGGGGGACTGTTGCAGTTGCAGGTCTGCTTGGAGGAGGTGGAGGAAGAAGGTCTCCTGGTGTCCTGGATGTTTTCCCAGCAGCCCCTGCTCTCTTTAACCCTGACACCACGGCAGAGAGTCCAGAGAGAGGTGAGGGAAAGTTCACCTGAATTTTATTTACACTCCGTCTGTAGCCTGTGTCCAGAATCCTTAAGGTATTAGCATTACAACTTATCCTCTAATGACTTTTATTCCCCTTAGTGTAGAAATCCTAGCTAGCTGGCAGGGCAGCTCACTTTCCCCAGCCCATTGGCACTAGAATAAAAAGCTCAAACAATGGAAGAACAAAATGGTTACAAACCACCTTCTTATACAAAAAAAGGATTCATGAAAAAATAACACTTTTTACCACAAGGGGGCATAGAATGCTAAGCATTGTCAACTTTATAATATGGTGGGGCATGTTGTTATAGGAACGTCATCATAGTCATACTTGTGATATGTTTATAATTACTTTTTTATTTATTTATTTATTTTTTTTCGGTTGAATGAGTGCATCATCCAGGAACTTAAGGTGCACTTAGTTTTTTGGGGTTTTTCCAGTGTGAGCGCATTAATAACCCGATTTATACTATAAAATGGCCTAGAATAGTCCATAAGTGTGTGATTTGGGACACACTTCATAACTTAATGACATTTTAGTGTTGCCAGGTTTGGGGTTATGCCATGCAGTACTTTCGCAGGTAACATTTTTATTTTTTTTACTGGTCGAAAAGTCATGACAAACTGCATCTCGATTATAAACGTGCGATTCCATGAATCTCTGAATGGCTTTGCTTATACTCATAGCTAGTTTTTATTTATAAAAAAATTAATATAAATTGAGACCTGGGTAAAAAAAAAAACTATTCATGGAAACTGTGTGTTTGTAACATCATTTTTGAACCAAAACCAGATCAGTCAATTAGTTAGTAGTGCTGGTTGGAATTTTGCACAAACCACAGCGTATAATCTGAAAGCATCATGTCAGTGAGTCAAAAGACATCTTTGTATATCGAAATGTCTTTTTCCTTTGAAGTATACTGCCATCTTGTAGCTGCTTTAGGGTTGATGTATGTGAATTGTGTATTAATAATGATGAGTGTTGCCTGCAACTGTGTAAAGGACTCTGAAGCAGAGGTGGACGTGGATATGATCGCAAAGATGGTGGAGGATACACTGTACGCCACACAGCCTGCAATGATCCTCAACCTGAGAGCGTGTGTGTCCAGTCCTGCTGTAAGAACACACACACAGACACACAAACCCATTTACATCATGTTTGTGATTCACTTCTATGTATTTCTCATAAGTTAATGTATTTGTTTGAACAGGCATATCTCATGTGTGAACTATGATGTTAAAGAGCCTCTTCAGAGAGGATTGCAATAATTTCCAGTCATTTATTGTTAACAGTAACCCATTTTCCTCTTTTCCAGTTTCCCAGAGAAAAACAAGAATGGAGTCAAAACTCTCCACAGCAGAGCAACTCTGTGAAACGCCTTCTGGTACGCCAGCTCAAAGTCTCCAGGATCAAAAAAGGTGCCACTTTTTTCACGTTTTTCTTCGCCAATATTCACACGGACACATCTGTTTGCTCTTCATTTTCCATAGGTCCAGTGTTTTTGTGTGAGTGTATAATTTTCAAATATCATAAACATTAAATAGATCCACAAATAAAAAAAAAAATTGAAATTCAGGACTGGTTGTTTTTGTTTGTTTGGGAAAACAGATCAACACGCATTTACTGAAAGTAAATCCATATTTTTCCTTTTAACACAGCTATGTTTGGGTTTGAGCCGGTAATGATTAGAAGTTAACCGATTGATTGGTATTGCTGATTAATCATTAACAAGTCCCATTGCTGGAACTATCGGCTATCAGCAAAAATCCACACTGATAGTTTTCCCTCTTGCAGTAGTGGCTGAGAAGAGTCCGCCGTCATTATACAGTACGAGAGCGGCCTCTAAAGGCCAAATAAAAACTATCACTCACAAGTTTTGTTATTTGAAGTAGGGTTTTTTTTTTTTAATTCATTTTGGATGTCTATATATTTTTTATTTCTTATTTGGAGTGTTAATTTTTTGATTCGGTTTGGATATCTATCTTTTATTTACTTTAGTATTTATCAAAAGTTAATACATTAATATTTATTTCATTTAAAAAACGTACAGTACATTTTTAATGGTACAGTCAGTATTGTTTATTTTTGTAAAGTTCAGCAATATTTTACTTCTTTTATATTTTATGTTCGGTTATCAGCAGGTACTTCCCATCCTAGTTATCGGTATCGGTAAAATCCACTATCGGTTGAGCTCTAGTAATGATGAAGTGTGCACTCAGGTTCGCAGGCTCATGTTGGGGAGCTGTGCTGCGTGCTGAGCCTGGACATCCCAGTGCTGGAGAAGAGAACCCGCTTCCTCACACGTTCCTCCAGTCCCAGAGCCACGCTGGACTGGGGGGAGGACTTTACACTGTGAGTGCACTTGCTTTTGTATGAGCAATTATCTTCAAAATCTTGGTTCTTTGTGTGTTTGGGTTTCTTTGGTTAAAAACATCCTTTTTTTCTGCATTGAAACGAATGGGGAATTGAACAAGCTCTGAACAATGACTGATGGTTTAATGCGTGAGACTGAATATTGCTAATAGTTTGGTTGGGTTAAAAAAAAGCCTTTGCGTCTATGTCAAATTTCTGTATAATCACATTGACCATAATATGAAAAGAAAAACTTGAGTTGTGTTGCGTCAGTTCTTTTAAACATGTTCTTACAAATCAGCTGTGTCCTTGGTGTGTTGTTATTAGAGAATAATCGACAATAAGGTTTGTGATACGTTTGGACATGGAGTGCAGTTACTGTTCCTGTTATCCTGTACCTAATTACTGCGCAAGATATTTCTTAACTAACTCCGTGTTCCTATGCATGCATTAAATAAATTAAATATTTAGTTTTGTGATTGTTCACTCCACTCATATGCAGTGAAATTTTTTATATAGTTATTTATTTGATTTATTTTATTACAGATGGCACAATAACACTTTCTTTTACTATACGGATTCTGATACTGAAACCTTGAGCATCAGTTGATCTTGATACCTATCTGATATTATTTTATTAAAAACCACTAAACTTCTTTCTTTGTTTTTTACTGAAGAAGTTAAAAGTATAAGGGGGAAAATGCATAGTTAAAAACATGACTCAGGCAAAACCGCAGCTTTCACACCAACATCTATTTGCAAATATAAAGTATACATATAATAAAAATCAGTCCTAACAAAAAATACAATATCTTTTGAAAACAACTCGGTTCCAGTCTTTTCCATTTGGTACAGGTTCGGTCAAATTCATTTATTTATTTATTTTGCTGATCTCAGCCTGATACAGGTCCTGGCTTTACTTTTTAAAGCAATGGTGTTTTATATTTTGCACTGTGAATCCATGTATTTCTCTCTACATTTCATACAGGGAAGTATAGCATCATGTATAGTTGTCAGATTGTTTTAAAGTGAGACAGAAAAGATTACAGAATTGGTGTAACAGAGCCCCTGCAAATGAAAAGACAGCATTGTGTTTAGTGATCATTCACTACGTTTACATGGACAGCAGTAATCTAATTAAGTACTCTGAGTAAGATAATAATGTGATTAAGGTGTTTACACGAGTCGCTTTTAGAATACTCCTGTCATGAACATGTTTTACATGTTATAGAACATAATTAGATTAACAGCCTGCGTCATTACATCGCCTCGCCGTCCGACATCCCTTCAGAATTTCACATATCAACATACAGTTTGTCTTCGTTATGGTACCGTATACAGTTTTGGGTGTTTTTATTAAATTTTTTTTACAAACACTTTAAGTGCAGTTAATTATTTGTCATGCTGTACGTGCTAATAGACAACCGCTTGAAGCCGTGGGTTGCGTCTCAAACCGCGTACGTACTGCTATGTAGTAGCCGAGATGCATGTATTTTTCCCCACTACAGGCCACTACAGTAGACAAGTATGTGGCTTGGGACACAGCCGAACTCTCTTGTTCGGCGTAAAATGTTGAGAACTGCCGTGTGTGATCGTGTCCTGTTGCAAAATGCGGTGAAATCGTTCATAAGGTGATTAAGGTGTTTACATGTCTGTAATACATGTCCATAATGCGACTAAAACAGGAATACTCAACCTGCCTTAATTCGATTATTGCTTAATTAGATTATGACCTTAATTAGATTGCGGTAAGTAAAAATTGCTGTTTACATGGTAGTTTCTTAATCAAAGTATGGTTTTAATCAGATTAAGAGTGGATTATTGTTGTCCATATAAACGCAGCTAATGTATTTTTTTCATTTCACACTTTTGAAATGAAAAAAATCTTCACTTACAACCTTTTCTTTCTATTATTCTTAAAAGTGTGAGCTCGGCATTGAATCCACCCTCCTCCTATGGTGCCGTGGATGTGTGAAGTCACTAGCTGGACATGCGATGACCCGTTAGCACACTTAAATCAGCACTATTAACAGAACATTCACAGTCTGCTGCTGTGAACTATCGTAATGCTGCTGATTCGGCATAGCACATGTTGTACTGCGATGGCGTGACTATGAATTGCCCTTGAATCACCAAATCATATGCTAAGGCACAGATTATATAAAGATTTAACTGTTTTACAACTATGTGATTGGACGCTGGATGTTTTATATTTGTTTTATTTACATTATAAGCTATATGGCCCAGGATCTTTTCACATTTTCTTTTTCTTCCAAAGGGATTTGCAGCCAGAAACCAAAGAACTCAAAGTTAGACTAGTGGAGCGCAATAGCAAAGGAGAACGTAAGTCAGTCCTTATTACCGAGTAACCAAATCTGAACATGTTTTACTAAAACCGAAACATATTGGCATACTTCAGACCCATTATATAAAATGCTAGACACTATTGTATATGGAGTCAGTATGGCTACCCTTTCTATTTCTAAACACTAACATGTTAATTAATTTTTTTAAATGTCCCTTTTGATAGAATTCTTGCCAGGCCACGCTTGCTTATCCCTGGATATCCCTAAGAGGAGTCCCAGTGGGCAACAAAAGCTTTCAATTACATCAGGTCATGGCCTAACACCGACGGCTACTGTGACATTGGAGGTAAGAAGTGTGTTGAAATGGTCTTCGTGATGATGTTAAAATAGGTATATTTAAGCACTGTGTATCATTCGTAATCTCACATTGAGTTCTGATAAACCATCGAATCAACATTATTTCATAGAAGTGTGTCTTATTATATCAGTTTACTTCTTGTCAGTAATTAAGTGCTACACACTTTTATTCCTTTTCCATGGACATGAGTTTTGTTAGTATCTTGTGCCGAGATGTGTCTTTTCCTCACAGCTCATGTACGTGGAGCTGAATGACGTGCGTGGATTTCATAACGCCACCCCGCTCCGCTCCTCGCTCACGCCATCCAAAAAAGTGGACGTGGACCGTATGATCATGCCCGATGGCACTATCGTCACTACGGTCACCACCATCCAGTCACGGCTGAAGCTGGACCGCAAACTAGGTAGCTTCATTGGAGCCTTTCATCAGATTTACATTATAGTAATACCTAACCAAGCCAATGTGAAGTAAAAAAAAGGGCAAAGTGTAACTGAATGAATAGTAGGGTTAACATAACAGCTATATCGATCATATATATATATATATATTTTTTTTTTTTTTTTTTTTTAATTTATATAGCGCTTTTTACAATGGTACATTGTCTCAAAGCAGCTTTACAGAAATATCATTTTTACATTTACAAGCGACTTACTAATGAGAGCACATTCACACACCAATGGAAGCAGAGCTGCCATGCAAGGTGCTAGCTTGCCATCGGGGGCAACTTAGGGTTCAGTGTCTTGCCCAAGGACACTTCGGCATGGGATCACCCGGGCCGGGATTCGAACCGCAAACCCCACGGTTAGTGGATTAGTGGACAACCTGCTCTACCGACTGAGCCACAGCCGCCCTATTTATATATTGAATTTGGATACACTGTTTTGTTGGTAAATAGTAAAATTCCAGCATTTATTAGACCCTTAACCCTGACATTCTACGGCTCTGTACTTTTTTTTTATTAATTTTCTTTATTCCGCAGCACAGTTGAATCCTCGATGGATGCTCCACATAACCCAAGCCTACTAATGAACTTGTTGTTTTTTAACAAAGTAATTCTTATAAGCACTAATGTGTGTGTGTGTTTTTTTTTTATTTTAGGAGACTGTATTTATCATTTATGTATGGATGGTTGTAAATGTCTTGGGTTACGCATTACAGTTTCTCTGTTTTCACGACAGGCAGAGAGAGAGAGTGCGAGAGAGAGTGCGAGCGAGAGAGAGAGTGCTAGAGAGAGAGAGAGAGTGAGTGCTAGAGAGAGAGAGAGAGTGAGTGCTAGAGAGAGAGAGAGAGAGATAGCGAGTGCGAGAGAGAGCGAGTGCGAGAGAGCGAGTGCGAGAGAAAGAGAGAGAGCGAGTGCGAGAGACAGAGCGAGTGCGAGAGACAGTGCGAGAGAGAGAGAGAGAGCGAGTGCGAGAGAGAGAGAGAGAGAGAGAGAGAGAGAGCGAGTGCGAGAGAGAGCGAGAGAGAGAGAGCGAGTGCGAGAGAGAGAGAGCGAGTGCGAGAGAGAGAGAGCGAGTGCGAGAGAGAGAGCGAGTGCGTGCGAGAGTGAGTGAGTGAGTGAGTGCGTGCGAGAGAGTGAGTGAGTGAGTGAGTGAGTGCGTGCGAGAGAGTGAGTGAGTGCGAGAGAGTGAGTGAGTGCGAGAGAGTGAGTGAGTGCGAGAGAGACTGGTGAATAACGACTGTTAGTTGTGGTTGTAAGATCACACCCCCATGCATTAGTTTCGTATAACAGTCTGTAGTCTCGGTCTGGAGTGTTTTACTCCTTAATGCTGTAACTGATAAAAGTACATGTTGTTCATTGATTAATAAAAATTGTAATCCTTGGCAAATTTCTGTAGTATAAGAGGAATAAAATACTTCAAGACATGCTGTTATTGGTAATTAATCAACTCGGACATGTCTCCGCTTTGTGTTGGGCCGCTTCACAGCAGCCATCATTGATTATTTTCATGTAACAGCACATCTCATTGTGATTTATTCTGTACTTATTATTACCCTTTATGTCTTTTGCCTGCCTGGGTGTGCGAGTAGGAGATTCTCCCTCCAAGTCTCCATCGAAGGTGGAGGTTACGGAGAAAAGACCGACAGTGCTGACAGAAAGCTTCCAGAGCCGAGCCAGCATCAGTCCCACGGCCAGCAGTCAGTCCTCCATTACATTTTGCCTGTTAAGGCTTTTAAAGCACTACGGTCTAATAGTAATTCATTAAATAGGCAGTGATCATCTTATAATGGTTCAGTACAAGTTGTCCATTCGTGTGTGTGTGTGTGTGTGTGTGTGTGTGTCTGTGTCTGCAGCAAGCCCCATCTCAAATGGGCTAGATCCTGTAGCAGAGACAGCAATCCGGCAGCTGACCGAGTCGGCCAGTAAGGCGGTGAAGAAAACGCCAACTAAACGCAGCACCCTCATAATCTCTGGAGTGTCAAAGGTGAGATGATGTCAAAGGGTGATGTAAAAAGATTGTCCCAGCTTGTGCTTTCGTAATTCTTCTACCTTGGACCTTCTTCCCCAACTCATGAATTAGATTACTTTTAGCAATTTTTCTCAAGTAGGACATCATGTAGGCCGGTGTGTCATATTTCCTAATGTTACCAAACCTAAAAGATACAGTTACACCTGAAAACATCACTGACACAACCATATGGCAGAGTCGTCTTTTCCTTTTTTTTTTTTTAATTCAATCATAGCTCTCTTATTATGGTGCTCATCCACTTACTCACCAATTTAAGCAATGAAAATCAATGGTACTTTGTAATCTCTGTCAGCTACTGTAATGTATCTTAGCCCCAGTAATACGGTATAATGCATTTAGGCTAAATCATGGGGGAGGTAAATGCATAATCAGTACATGAGTGTGAGATCCAAGCTCCACAATTGGCCAGTTTTTGGATTGATCATTTTAGTTTGGAGACGAGTCTGTAGATTTCACAGGCTCCTGAACATTTCACATTGTGTTTAAAATTACTGAGGATAACTGGTGATCTTGTGAGTTATGTACAATATGTAGTAACAATAGAGATGAGCAACATCTCATCATGGCAATGGCCACTCAACGGTTTGCAAATGTGTCCCACACATTCCCCTCTTAAAGTATTAAAACAGCAAGGTCAGTTCTTTTGTTTTTGCTGTAAACTGAAGACATTTGGGTTTGAGATCAAAATATGAATGAGAGTTTCAGCGTTCATCTCCTGATATTTACATCTAGATGCATTCAACAACTTAGAACATCGCACCTTGGGGGCAGACTACCCAATCGTTAGGTCAGCATAAGTATAGGAACCAATAACGTAAACTAAACTACACTTAATATTTGAATGTCCCTTGCTTGCAATAACCGCATCAATCTAGCGACCCACTGACATCACCAAACTGTAGCATTCATTTTTTGTGATGCTTTTCCAGGCGCATACTACAGCTTCTCTCAATTGTTGTTTGTTTCGGGGGGGTTCTCCCTTCAGTCTCCTCTTCATGAGGTGAAGTGCATGCTCAACTGGGTTTAGGTCTGGTGGTGGACTTGGCCAGTCTAAAACCTTTCCCTTTTTTCCATATTGATGTCTTTTATTGTGTTGGCATTGTGTTTTGGGTTATTGTTTTGCTGTGTGATGTTTAGGGTCTTTGTTCCAATACGTTCAGAGCGGACTGTAATAAGTTGCTCAGTTATTATACTTTCCATTTATGAGTCAGCGATACTTGAAATTTTTTTCTTCCTCTTTTTTTTTTTATATTTTAATTTTTATTTATACCCAAGTGTGCAATTACAAAAAAGTAACATTGTGTAGTGTGAGCAGTACAGTGATTCTTTAGAAAGCCACATAAAACGTACATAATTTCCCACTTAGCTGATTAGCTGTGACACGTTTGCTTCTGTAGTTTTGCACTAGAGCTATGAGGCTAATGTACAGTAATGGGGCGGCTGTGGCTCAATTGGTAGAGCGGGTTGTCCACTACTCATCGGGTTGGCGGTTCGATTAGCGGCCCACATGACTCCACATACTGAAGTGTCCTTGGGCAAGACACTGAACCCCAAGGTTGCTCCCGATTTCAAGTTAGCTCCTTGCATGGCAGCTCTGCTACTGTTGGAGTGTGTGTGTGAATGGGTGATTGAGACACGGTGTAAAGTGCTTTGGATAAAAGTGCTATATAAGTGCACCATTTACCATTTAATGTAAAAGGTTAATTAGTAATGGAAGTCTCCATTTTTAAAACAAATTGTGCAAATATCTGCAACAAACATTATCCAGGTCTTCATTGAGTTCACTGAGACTTATTGATATGATTTAGGGCACAGTGTGACTTACTGTAATTCACAATATATAAATAAACAAAACTTCATTGTGTAGTTGAACACTGGAGCTTAATGTGGGCAGAATTACTTTTTTTCCCAGATTATTACTTTCACATTGAATGCAATTTGTAAATACTGACAAATCCATTCTTTTCCATATAAGCTTATTTAATATTGAGATTATGTAGCTTAAGGTTGATTGAAGCAAAAATACATAGGGCGGCTGTGGCTCAGTCGGTACAGCGGGTTGTCCACTAATCGTAGGGTTGGCGGTTCGATTCCCGGCCCGGATGACGCCACATGCCGAAGTGTCCTTGGGCAAGACACTGAACCCTAAGTTGCCCCCGATGGCAAGCTAGCACCTTGCATGGCAGCTCTGCTACCATTGGTGTGTGACTGTGTGTGTGAATGGGTGAATGAGACACAGTGTAAAGCGCTTTGGATAAAAGCGATATATAAGTGCGCCATTTTCCATTTACATAAAGATTTTGACAGTCATTCACTGCTTGTCCGCTACATTAACATTGCAGCTCCAGTGTATTTTTTTAAAGCTAAAGACACAGACATCAGACACTAAATATGCTTTGGCTCAATCACTAAACAAAAAGATTTGTCACATTGATTTTCCTTCCACTCTCCAGGTTCCTATTACAGAAGATGACTCTGCACTATCAGTGGGCTATGCTGCAGCCATGGATGCTGCTTTGCAGGGGGACAGTTCTCCCACTGGGGCCCCTAACCACCACGGAACCGCTGCACACCAGGACGCAGATGAGACCACACCGTCCGACGCATCTGAGAGGCCATCTGTGGACGACGCTGAGTCAGAGACGGGCTCTACAGGAGCACTCGAGACACGCAGCCTCAAAGATCATAAAGGTAAGCTATGATAGGAACACATTTGGGGAAACTGGAATACAGTAAATACACTGTGTATTAGGAGCACATGACTTGTAGCTACTCACTGGATGTTATCAGTGGAATTATTTATAATATTTACACATTATAATATATTTCTATAAATGACCAGTTTTTCATCTTATCTTGAAAATTGACTGCTCAACTGGATTTGAATGGAGTTATGTGTATGTAGAGTTATATAAAAATCCTTTTCATTCGACATCCTCTTTTCATCTGGAACATCTGGTCTCTTAAGGAAGAGGTTTTCAAACTTTTAGCAGCCATTGACCCCTTTAACTGTAAATCTATTCCACTGACTTCTTTTTTTATTCATGGACAACATTTGACATTATTTATTTATGAACATTATTTAAATGTGTAAAATAAATTTTGTCTATTTATTAAAGTGGAAGATGTGGTAGATATTTTTATTCCAGATTTTTCAAACAACACATTAGGCCTAAGTAGACCTCATTTATTGGTTATTTTATGATTACCTTATGTATTATTGCTTATTTTCCCCTTAGAAGTACAAACTCTAAAAATGGTTGTTATAAAAATTAAATAAATCTTAGACCTCCTGGCTAAACTTCATGGACCCCTGGGGGTCCCACTTTGAGAACCACTGTCTTAAGGATCTTGGTGTAATACTACTACTACTACTACTACTACTACTATTATTACTATATCATAAATACAACTACACTTTCTTTTCTGACTTTGATTGTGTGTCGCAGTGGGCTTCCTCCGGAGTGGCACCAAGCTCTTGTTCCGCAGGAGACACAGGGAGAAGAACTCCAGCTTCAGCCAGTCCCACGAGGACATCACCAACATGGAAAACGACCCGTCCACGGCTTCCTGCTCCTCCAGTGGTCGCAAGAAATCTGGAAGCTTCTCCCGTCGCCTCATCAAACGCTTCTCCTTCCGCTCATCTAAAAGCAAGGGAAAAAACAGTTGTGCAAACGGAGGAGCCAGCTCACTCGACAACTGAATCACAAACAGAGACAGCAGAAAGACATGGTGCAGGCGCCAGTCGAAACGACGTTTGAAGGAGTAGTGTAAACAAAAAACAAGTTTGTGATTTGTGGTGTTCGTTTTTCAAAGCCTTTTGTGAGACTCTGTCATCATTAGGACCAAAAGGCCGAATTTTGACCCTTCGTGTCCAACATACTTGACCCACGCAAACAATGCGGACAGATTGCTCAAGCTGAAATCTAAGATAAGGGTTTGTGAATTTCTGGAAGACTTGTGATTGTCTGAACTGTTTATTTAGTAAAATATTTCAAATGGCTGCTTTTCTGGATAATAAGGAAGAACAACAGTAGGAGAGTGAAATGCTGTTACATACGTTCAGCACAGGGGGGCGATGTGAGCCGATCCTCATCACAACCTCCCACTTTATGTTGCTATGTGTTTTTATTATTTATTTAAATTTCCATCGGCTGCACTTTGGGACTTTATCAGATTGTTTACAGCGCCGGTGAGCGTTTTCATCTCGTTTTATCACCTTGTGCTTTTTGACACTAAATGATTACTCCTTACCGAACCTGGAGATTCACATATTACATATGGTGCAGCTAGTACTGTGTGCTTAGTTGTTTTTGCTGTAGTTATTGGCAATTTAGATCAAATATTAAGCTCTGTTTTTCAAATAGTGACACTTATTTGCATTTCATCGTGGCACAGTCTTTTATAATATTTATTTGTGAACAATAAGAATATATCTCGGTTATGTTTGAGGGGAATTTGGCTTGTAAGTTAGGACACAGGTGGTGGAGATAAACTAAGTAAAGTGATCTATGTTTATTCTTAAATTATATTTAGTTACATTTACATTAAGTTGAAAAAATATTTCAGGGTTCATGCATATGGAAAAAAAAAACAACCTCAGGGGACATTAACAGTTTTTGTGCAAATAATTTTTCATTTTTTTCAACACCAATCCCAGAAATTTGCTCCAAACCTACAGAAAATTTACATCTTTTTTTTTCTTACTTGCAATAACCCCCTTCCCCAGCATGAATAGTTTAGGGAACCTGGCCTAAATATGTGTAAATAGCGTTGTTTAATTGAGAATGCTTTCATGTGTAAATATCGTTTAAATTGTGCAGGAGAAGGCCATTTCTCAGTTGTTATTTAAATTGACTTTGCACCTCAAATGGTAGGCTTTACAAGGACAGTTTAATTCCTTACTCATCCCAAATTTCAATGCTTTAAAAAAAGAAAAAAAGATTTAACTATACAAAAAACTATTCCCACTTATAAAGTGAAGTACTACAGATCTTGTCTTCTTTTTAGCCCCGTCTCAATGCTCTTTGACTGCAAATCCTCACATTCCATCGCATGGCCTTATTCCTGCAAGCTTTGTCATAGGATTAAAAATCATATACAAGTCAGTATAGTTTTAAATGAATCATCCAATGCCAGGACGTGTGGTTTCATTTCCTGTCTCTTCTCTACTAAAAGCGTGAATAAAAACATCACACTAAACAATAACTTTAGAGACCCAGAATGTTTTTCTTTCACAACAGCGAAGAGACGAAAGTCCCCTCAGATAGTCGTAGCTATATATTACCATGTGGCAATGTTTAATTTATTCTGAATAAATTATTTTTGGAAAATGTATTCTGTTTGGGTTCTTTTCTTAACCCTGATTGTATTTCTCTTCAAACACAACAATGCATTTTGCTCCTAGAAAAGTAATGTACCTGAATGCCATGGCCAGTAAATGCAAAAAAAAGGAAGTTATGAAACAGTATACGAGATTTTGTATTTCCTCAGACAATAATCTTGTTGATTACGAAGATCACTCAGAGGATACTCTGTGTGATGAGTTTTAAGATTAGGACTTTCGATTGGCAAGATTTTGCAAGGAAACCAATAAAGATTGATTTGTTCGCTTCCCTTTGGGTTTAGTTTATTGACTTATTTATTTTTGTGCACGTGTACCACAAGGCCTTTAAATAAATCCCTTACTGATTACCGGTTTAACATCTTTAAGAATAATTTAACGCTTTTTAATATATAATGCCCCGCCAAAATTCAGTCGCTTTAAATTCAGAGGGAGTGTGTTTAATTGGTTTGAATTTTCCGCCTAAACATGATGGACAGAACTAAGAGCCATTGGTAGCGCAGACAGACACAACCACCCAATCAGCACGCAGTACGATTCAGCAGGGCTGTGATTGGTGTGTCGTTTTACGCTGTTTATGCACCTCAGATTTACACCAATGAGAGTTCACATCCTGTGCCGCATTCGCTGCGACAGCAAATGGGATTCTTCATTCATGCAGCGGTGACCAATGAACAGTTGGGGGCGGGTTGAAGTGCCTGCTTTCGGCCTGCCCTTAAATACTGCAGCAACAACCACTGTAGCCCATATTGATTTCTCTTTAGCTGGAAGAAAGAGCCGAAGAAGAACTCTACAAACATGTCTGGAAGAGGCAAAACCGGAGGGAAAGCCCGCGCTAAGGCCAAGACTCGCAGCTCCCGTGCCGGGCTCCAGTTCCCCGTCGGCCGTGTGCATCGTCTCCTGCGGAAAGGAAACTACGCCGAGCGGGTGGGTGCTGGAGCTCCGGTGTACCTGGCCGCCGTGCTCGAGTATCTGACCGCTGAGATCCTGGAGTTAGCGGGGAACGCAGCGCGAGACAACAAGAAGACCCGCATCATTCCTCGTCATCTCCAGCTCGCTGTCCGTAACGACGAAGAGTTGAACAAACTGCTCGGCGGAGTGACCATCGCTCAGGGTGGTGTGTTGCCCAACATACAGGCCGTGCTACTGCCCAAGAAGACCGGCCAGGCCGCTCCGAGTTCCGGCAAGGCGGGAAAGAAGGGTTCCTCTCAGTCGCAAGAATACTGAACACTGCCTCGGACTCGTGCTGATTAACAACAACAAACCCAAAGGCCCTTTTAAGGGCCGCCCAGCTAACACAAACAGAGCAATCTCCATTGTCCATGTGTTCTTGTGCTTTTCTACGATTCTGAATAAATGTCTTTTTTCGCTAACTTCACACGCTAATGTCTGGAATGTTCTTGCTGGTAAAATGTTAACGCAGTGTTTCATTCTCGGTTTGTAACGTGTTTAACTGGTGTGTTTCTTGCACTGCTGCACTTACTCTTCATTTTAAGCTAACAGTTAGCATCTAAGACAGTGGTTTTAAGGTGGGGGCCGCCAGGGGGCGCCTCAACATCTTGGTGTGGAAATATACATTCTCAGACAACCACACACAATCAATTCCTAATGTGACGTAATTATTAATAAAATAAAGGGAAATATATTCAGAAGTTTGTGTTATAAAGACATCTTGCAAAAGGTAGGCCTCGCCCTGGATAAGTGTGGGAACCACTGATCTAAGGTATCAGCTATCTAGTGAATAATTTGTGACACTAGTGTGAAATAAGGGGAGGGGAAAGCTTTAATTTTTATATTGAAGTTCATATGCATTTTACAGATTGTATGATCACATTAAGGCACTTGCTCGGTTAGAGACACTATAAACATCTTACTGGCATCAGACCCAACCCATAAATGATTCAGTACTGCATGAGTCCTCAGCCTGCACCTTTTCCACTACAGAGAACACTACAGACATGTTTACTTCACCCCCTAAACACGCATTACAATTCTGCATTGAAGAACTAGATCTGGGACACTCAAATTAAAGCATTTCCTACTTGGCTTAAATACCCATAACTATATATATATCTATCTCACTGTGTGCCCTGCTGAAATGAACACAACCCTTTTGCTAGCTGGTAGAAAGTTAAGATCTTGTGAATTACCATTACTAAAGCTACAAGTTACATCATTAAGGAAAATCTATAACGTATTGATTAATTTAGTGAGACTTAGTATAGTAATAGCATTACAATATGGATATTAACCCCAAACATACCCAACTTCCTGTGACCTGTTATCCATAAAAATGAAGGAACATATATTGCACAGCTAGAACTACATTAGTGGCAGCAATTTTAAACCTCTGTAGCTACATTTTAAAATACATATCCATTTAGCTTGATTTATAAATGCATTTAAAAACGATTTGTTGGTCTTACAGCTTTAGTCCTTATCTGACTTTAAAAAAAAGCAAACTTTGAATACCGGAGATGTTGGGGTGGTAAACAGAAAGGTTGTTCACATTTTAAGGATTTCGTTGTGTCAGCCCAATTAATTAGGGCTACTGAAAATCTGGACTCCTTTAATCTGTGCCAGGCCTCTTAATAAGGGACAGCAGTGAGTACTGGAAGGCTCAAGTGTGCTACAATTAAATGGCACCAAATATTACTGCAATGAGGATATAAGGTATAGGTTCAGGCGAAAGGCTGAATGGAAGCATATATGAGAATAAACTAAGCTGAAAACTGCTTAATGATTAAATAAAAATGTACAACCTAACTAAAACAGATTTCTTTATATACCCTTGGTTTCAACAAAGAATGTTATTAAAGTGAACTCGGTGCTTTTGAGCACCAGATACAATCTTGGACAAAAAGGTTGGGTGTAAAAAAATAAACAAAAAAAAAATCCCTGTTTAGGAACCTTTTTTTCTGAGTGCACCTGAGTTTAAGTTACTTGACATGGTAGTCAAGATATCAGCATATAACATGGTTTGTTCTTGTACTGCGAAAGTACTGAAAATACCTATAAACTGTCATCAATGGGTTCGGCATGGAAAAAAAGTGTCGTGATGACATGGGTAAACAGAGGCATACAATCATTCTGTTACATCCATTTAAATAGCACTGTTTACACCAATGACTTTCACTTTGTGTGTGTGTGTGTGTGTGTGTGTGCATTTTTCATGTTGACAGTGTTAAGTTGGATCATGTGGATCAGGGCTGGCGGCTGAAAGAAGCTGTTATCGGACATCATTGAGCTGTCTGGCCGTGGTAAGGATGTCCTTGGCTCCTTTACTGAGCAGCAGGTTGGCAAGATCAACACCCAGCTTCTCTGCATCATCCAGAGCTGTCTGAGATAAGCTGTTGGCTGTGACTCCGACATGAGCTCGGTCTTCTGCACTGTCATGCACCTGGGAAAAAACAACAACAATAACGCATGATACAAGTGTCAAGTAGCAGTCATGTCGAACACTATACTGGTGGTTTAATCCTGAAGATGTTTCACTCATTTGAACACTTGACTGATCAAATCTCTTGGACAAAATGTCTTGAAGATTGTTTAAATATCTTCACCGTTTAAAACGTCCCATGGTCAAGGTCCCATAAACATATTCACACACTCTTTCAAACCTAGGGGCAATTTAGCACAACCAAATCCACCCACTGGCATGAATTTAAGAGCTGGGAGGAAACCCATGTGCCCATGGGGAGAACACAATCATCCAGAAGTGTTTTATTAAAAACTTATTAACGCTGAAAATAAATGTAGTATACATTTAAATACAGTTAACTCCTCTTTTTTCATAATTTGGATTTTATGAGAAATAATTTCGATGGAGCTTTTGATTCAATTTCTGTTTAATTTCTATATACACTTAGCCGGTGCAACCACTGCTTTAGGACCTTCAGAACAATTTTTAATATTATAATACAACTCACCTTTTCATAATATTTATATATCATCTACATTGAGCCATTGCATTACTTTTAGTCACCTAAACAAGCACTGACTCAACGTTTTACCTTTTGCGTTGCTGGATGTACAAAGAGGACTAACAGCTTTAAAACTATTATTCATTTTCATAATTAACTAAAAATATGGGCAAATAAAATTATAGCTATATTAATATCTTCTATTCATTCAAACGTGAAATCTTTTCAATAATTGTCCTTTTTCAATTAAATAAAACTCAGATTATGACGTGTTGTTCTTCAATGCAAAATCGTTGCGGAGAGATGATAGTTGTTTTTTCCCCCTACTAGTACAAATAGCCAACCATAAAATATCCTTTTCATGATTGTTCCATCCAATTACAAATAAATTTGTAATATCATATTAATCTTTGTAAACCTATTTTTGGACTTTTACAAAATAATGTAATGCAATATTGTGAAAGGAAATTTACAAATGTTCTATATCGGTCGCAGTTAAGCATGGGATATATAACCAACGAATCATATTGAAGTCAACAAATCAGCTCCAATGTACTACTGCTCTAACTAAAAGTCTTCTGAGGAATATTATTACCACCACATCTCTCTTTTTTCCAAGTAACTTCATATTTGTTATATTTTTAAAGCTTCTATGCATCTGGATTCAATAGACCTGTTAATTTATCATCTATCATAATATGTTTGGGTATTTTATTTTTTTTAAGTGTTTACAAAATTTATATTAAGTGCTTTATATGTATTATGTACTACCACCTGGACCTTTGAACTCACAGCTCACAAGGTGAAAAGAAAAAACCAGAATGCGCATGAGTGCATGTGCACTTACCATGTTATCTAATTCGATGTTGGTTTGCATGGTGTCCTTCAAGCAGTCAGCACCATCCAGACTGTAAACTGCACCTGTCAGATAGAGCTACAAACAGAAAATGGGTCACTTTACCCAAGACACGTGTAAAGTCGTACACCGGCTCAAAAACATGAGTTCAATGCACTGACACACAACTAGCAGTTTCTATTACTGTTTTCTGGCACCTGAGAGGTTATTCTCAGTGAGTGCCAGATCTCGAACTCTGTGTGTTTATCCTTGTTATATAACAGTTTGTTAACATGTGTGTTTTAATTACCACAGAGTTCTTCACTTCTGTGTAGACAGCAACAGGTACACTGCAGCCTCCCTCCTAAATGCAGCGTGAAGGAGATTCACAATACAAGTAAATTAAAGACATTTAAAAGGAACAGTCCAGAACATTTTAGGTTTAGTATGCCCTATACACTGCATTCGTGGTTGAGTACCATAGACAAGAATCCTGTCCTGTGTACAGAGAAATGACTGGAAAACATCTTTACTTCAGAACTACAACCATTACGGTTGAGACGGAAATGAGAGAAAGCCTTAGTAAAGCTGTTATTATTCAACTTGATCATTCTTAATTAGATCATAAGTCCAATCTCTGAAAGGATGAACAAACTGATTTTGAAGAGGGTTTTATATCAAAGTTTTTAACTTTTTAAAAATATAATTATAATCAGAATATTAAACATGATATGGTCTGTGAGTTCAGGCTCTGGCAAATTCCTCAAACTCATCTGCATCGGTCGAGTTCACAACTGGTCTCAGCTTGAGACCAAAAAGTTTGTTTGTACCGGCCCATGCTATATTCGAACATGTTTTCCTGGTTCCATTTCCCAAAATATAAACAAAGTAGCAGCCTAGTATTTGAAAATCAATGCAACCCTGACCAGGCGATTACTAAGAATGAATGATGGAATGTTGTAAATGCATTGTGCAGAGCCACATCTTCATATTATTGATTTATTGATTTTTGTCTTTCTTGGGCTCAGAAGCTTCATACAGTGCCTTGCGAAAGTATTCGGCCCCCTTGAACTGTTCGACCTTTTGCCACATTCCAGGCTTTAAACATAAAGATATAAAACTGTAATTTTTTGTGAAGAATCAACAACAGGTGGGACACAATCATGAAGTGGAACCAAATTTATTGGATATTTAAAACTTTTTCAACAAATAAAAAACTGAAAAATTGGGCGAGCAAAATTATTCAGCCCCCTTAAGTTAATACTTTGTAGCGCCACCTTTTGCTGTGATTACAGCTGTAAGTCGCTTGGGATATGTCTCTATCAGATTTACACATCGAGAGACTGAAAATTTTGCCCATTCCTCCTTGCAAATCAGCTCGAACTCAGTGAGGTTGGATGGAGAGCGTTTGTGAACAGTAGTTTTCAGTTTTTTCCACAGATTCTCGATTGGATTCAGGTCTGGACTTTGACTTGGCCATTCTAACACCTGGATATGTTTATTTGTGAACCATTCCATTGTAGATTTTGCTTTAGGTTTTGGATCATTGTCTTATTGGAAGACAAATGTCCGTCCCAGTCTCAAGTCTTTTGCAGACTCCATCAG
>JAFFST010053637.1:148803-171982 GCA_022414735.1 Noturus placidus
AACATTGAATCATTCAGAGATCCTCAATGAACTTCCGGAGAGAGTTTGCTGCACTGAAAGTAAAGGGGCTGAATAATTTTGCACGCCCAATTTTTCAGTTTTTTATTTGTTGAAAAAGTTTGAAATATCCAATAAATTTTGTTCCACTTCATGATTGTGTCCCAACTGATGTTGATTCTTCACAAAAAATTACAGTTTTATATCTTTATGTTTGAAACCTGAAATGTGGCAAAAGGTCGAACAGTTCAAGGGGGCCGAATACTTTCGCAAGGCACTGTATCTTCACCCTGCATGAAAGTAAAAACCTCCTGCTGCTCACTGGACCTTTCTAGCAAGCTTTCTAAAAAAAAATAAATAAATAAATAATCAAGCAATAGCACTTATTTGTATCTGTTTAGAACACATTATACAGTCCCTCCAGGATTTAGCGATTTTGTGACTGCAGAAATGAACGCAAAACCAAGCAAACTCTGCAGTATTCAGAGGAGCTTGCAATTTTTCTAAATTACCGCAGATTGGCCACAGATTTGGGCCGAGACTGTGTCATGTGACGTCATCGCAACACGCATTCAGCCAAAGCCGTCTTCGATTCACGTACGTCGACCATGTGTACAGCTACAAGGTCTCAGTTACCAACAAGCATCGCTGCAAAATATCAAATTTGTGCAATTGCAATTTCGCCAATTCAAACAGTTTTCTGCAAACAAACAAACAAATAAATAAATAAGCACTTTAAAAAAAAAGGCTGCAGCAAAATCAAGCATTTTTGGGCACAACAATCACACAAAAAAAAAATCTGCAAGATCCTGCACTGACTGATTAACTGTTAATTCTGGATAATGTATTCATACTACGTTACATCCACATTTTAACAGCCCTTAAGCTTCCAATAGAAGTGAGTTCTGAGGGTTTTTTGCACAGGGACAACTGTTGAAATTTTAGTCTGTGGTAAATATACTGTATATGCAGTAGAGATGCAAAAATCACAGATTAGGTTAAAAAAAAAGCTTTAAAATATAGAAAAGCTGAATGTATTTCCAGTACGTTACACCATATTTACTTCTGTGTTTTTTTGTGTGAGTGAGGAAGACTAACCAGTTGCTTGAGAAAAGCCCTCTCAGAGATACAGCGCAGCACAGTCTCAGGGTGGTGGAGGATGGACACCATCTTGAGGATGTCTCTGTCTCTTGCCCTCACTTCCACCGCCAATGCTCCCTACAATCAGTAAGCAATGTAAGCTCTGTGAATTGGCAGCTGAATGTAGTGAAAAATAACGATCAGATGCCAGTAAGCTGCCAATGAGGGTGAGATCATTCAAGAAATTTGTTTTCATGTTTTCATGTCAATAGAAAACCTACAATTATTTGGAGAGACAGAATATACACTTGTAGTGGAAAAGGTATATTCTGTCTCTCCAAATAATTGTAGGTTTTCTATTGACATGAAAACACCACAGCAGTGTTTTGCACTATTCAGCGACCGTTGGCACAGATGGTTAAACAGGTGTTTCCTTGCATAGGAACAAAGTTGCCTTACAAGCCGTGACGTTCACAGGATGATCTTTTTTTGTACGTAAACAGTACTAGCCTAGCTCAAAACACTAAACTAACAAAAACAAAAGCTGATAATCAGAGAAAATCACAGATATTTTTGTATGCTCAGCCCTGTTTGGTCACTCACCTGGCCTACAGCATACATGCAGTCTTCAGGACCCAGAATCTGAAAGAGACCAGGATAAACAAACCTTTCACACAAATTGGAAAAATACGCTTCTACCACAATGTTACTGAATTCTCGAATCTGACCGGTCAGGAGTAGATTCATATTCTATAACAGCAGCTTTGATAGTACTTCCAGTTGGACTACTATTCTAAAATGAAACATGCATATTGTTAAATGTTAATATGGTAACAATTCATTCAAAGGTACTGTGAACGTGCCAAAAAATCGAAGGCTAATACTAAACGCATCGAAAAAGATCTAACTCTACATGCTTCAACCGTGAAATATACAAAGAAATATACTATCTGGTGTCACATTCCCACCAGAAAACTATTAATGATGGCACTCGGTTAGAGAACAGACCTGGGAGGCCGAATCGCCATTGTTGAAAAATCCTTCTGGTAATCGTAAACAGCTTAAACAGCAGGGTAACATCAACTCAACTGCCGACGAGGCTTGGAAGACTTTCAGAGGCAATGAAGCAGCCTCTTTTTTTTCCTCACGCATACATTACAGCACGGTGACATTCTTTTCTTCGCGTACCACAGCATGTCAGGAAGCTGGGGTCAGCTTTGATACAGTGCCCCTGGAGCAGAAAGGGTTAAAGGCCTTGCTCAAGGGTCCAACAGTGTCATCTTGGCCGTGCTGGGGGTTGAACCACTGGCCTTTGGATCAGTAACCCAGTTTGCTTAGCTCGCTTACTGCATGGCCCAAGGCCAGACTACAGCGCATCATCTGATCACATTTGCAGAACTTGAACATTCTAGGATCAGGAAATGAGCAAAATTATTGCTGACCCTCTTCGACCAATGCCAAACGTGTTTAAAAGCCTCTCTTCTGGGAAATGATTCAACTCAATAAGAATCAAGGCCCAAGAATAGCTTCTCTCTCTCGCTCTCTCTCTCTCTCTCTCTCCCCCTCCCTCCCTCTCCCCCTCTCTCTCTCAGCGGTGTCTCTTCTCAATGTGAAACACTGCCTTGTTAGACATTTTGTTATTAATATTACATGAATGCACACAATGTTGTGCAATGTGCTCAAATACAAAGTGATATATTATCTAGTGACAACATAAGTGATGGTGATGTTAATATGTAAGCACCTGACTGATACGGCTCTCCCAGCCCATGCGCTTGAGACCAGCTGCAGCCAGAATGATGGCAGCGTAGTCATCCTTCTCATCCAGCTTTTTCAGACGAGTATTCAGGTTGCCTCTCTAATTCGGCTGAGTAAAGGATTCATGTGAGAAACCTGTTGCTGCTGAACACAACTACCTTTTTTGTTGCACTGTAAAATACACTGAGTATTTTAACACACACACACACACACACACACACACACACACACAGCTTTAGAAAGGATACAATGTTTTCAAATTCCAGCTGTGGGAACCTTTTTTTCAGCTGTGCCGCTCGGCGGAGCGAGCTCGTGCCAATCACACTGAAAGAGGATATCAAGGTCACACTGGGTCATAGATTAATCTATCCACTGCAGCAGGAATGGGGAAAGAAATAATCACGCCAGACTATGGAGTATGATGTAATGTTTATTAATTACCTATTTTCAGGAAGGGCATCCAAAGTGAGTCCAGCATTCTTTGGATGAAGCACTACCGCATCATGAGGATTTTCACGTCTAAGGAACAGGGAAAAAATAAATAAAAATTAAAAAAAGGAAATAAAAGCTGCTCAGAAATGCACAGACAAATAGAATGATATTAGAGAAAGATGAATTTATCGGTGAAGTGTTTAGGAGAGTGTGACGGTTTAGGAAACGTACTGGAGAACAGCACCAATCGTGAAACCAGGAGGCAGCGAGGTAGGAAGGTCTTTTAAAGAGTGCACAACAAGGTCCACCCTGGTGTTGGAGACAGGGGGGAGGGGGAAGCTCATTATATTCAATTGCCACGAAAGATATTTCGTGATTTAGAATTCACCAAAAAAAAAAAAAAAACAGTGAGAACTATCTTAACCCTTGCGTTTCCTCACTCACTGGTTCTTTGTGTATTCCTTTCTCCTTCAATGGGCTATTTGATGCAAGTATCTAATTTTATGAAAAGTTCTAATAGAGTTTGATTAATAGATAAAAACTGGCACCACAACATTCCTATTCACTAATCTGCAGTGAAGGGCCCAGTTTCCCAAAGGCATACAGGAAACAGGTAGAGAAAGTGTGTTTAATGTGTTTAACATGTCACTCGCTTTACCTTTCAGCTGCAACGCTTTTGGAAACTCAACCAAGAGCTTTTAATAACAAATCAGAAGAATTCTTCAGATAAGAGTAAGAGTGTGACAAACCTTGTTGCTATGGAATAAATTTAGACAGTGACTGGTTGAGAGAGAAGTGCCTCAGAACCCGTAACTGGTACGATCACACATACAATGACTTGATCGGTGCAAGTCGCCATTTGTCATACCTCGAAGTCACCTGTAGGCGTTCCTACTACTGGTTGCCATAGTAACAGTTATCAGTGGGTGGCACAACCAGCAATCCACTTTTGACAACAAACCAGTTTTCTTGTAGCTAAACATGAAACATTCTGGAGGGATGTATATAAAAATATCAAATAAAAAAAGTTTGTATATAAAAATTCACCAATGTATATATTCATCATATCCTACGAGATGAAAGAGAAGTGGTGTGTGCTCTTTCCCACTGCGGCTCTCTATCTGCGGCAAAAGCACAAGCGCTTACGAAACAATTCGGACATGCAGGCAGCATGGCGGATCACAGTTCACGTGCACTTTACTGTCTTCACTTCCAATTGTAGTTGCTGCACCAGGTCGCACTGAATTTGCGTAAAGTTTGCAAAAACCTCTTTTAACCTTATCGCGTAGCTGGACACGCCTACATCTAGTCACCAATGGTCGCTGTCGCTCATGTCAGCAGCTCTCATTGAAAATGAATGGTCTCTGGTTGCTATGTCGCTGTGAGTCGCTGTGTGTATGGTTTTTAATGTGCCCAATTTTGTTTTAAAGGTCTCATACAATAGATTTAACGTGCTCATTATTAAAACTGCAGCATCACCTTTTTTCTCCCGACTCAGTGTCACAAAGGACTCGTTAAATGATTTGTTCTAAAGGATTCATTCTAAATTCCTCCTTTCAGAGAGCATACTCTGCGCTGATTGGTCAGATGTCCCAGTCTGTTGTGATTTGTCTACTGCTGTCAGCTAGCAGCTGATGAAAGCCACATCAGGGGCTTTTTGTTACAAACCTACTTAGGTTAGTACAGGAAGTAAAGTCTGGAATCACTAACGACTCGTTTCAGCTGTTCAGAATCGGTTCCTTCTTTTGGGAGTCAATAACCCCGTTTATCATTTTTTAAACTTTGCATATGTTTTTACATTCACAAACAGCTCTATAACACACTACATGCAGGGTAATATTCGAAAAATCATAATAGGTGTACCTTAAATGAAATGATCTTCACATTACCATATTACAATATAATTATCTCCATTAGAAAAGAAAGAAACTGTGCCAGGACACATTACTCAATTCCCATGTAACAGACCAGTTGCCTTCCCTTAAGGCCCAGCCATAATTTTGGCAAACCATAAAATTTTAACTTTTCTTTCATCTGTTATGCATTTTGTTATGAAGTATATGAAGCTTTTGTTCATCATGTAGTATTAATTATTTCGTATTCTTATACGGGACACGTGAATGCTCGAGATTCTGGTTCATTAAACTGTCATGCAAGTGTGCAATAAAGTCAATAGAAAATACTATTGAAATAGAAATATCAGATCTTGAATAGAGAGAAAGATGATCGAACAATTCTCATTATTATTATTATTATTATTATTATTATTATTATTATTATTATTATTATTATTATTATTAGAGTATTATAGAACGAAAACACAAGCCTATTTCTGGAAAAATCGAATTTGTATTTTTTTCAAAGTAATATTTCTTGACATGTTCAGTCGCCTCTGAAAGTATTGGAACAGCAAGGTCACTCTTTTTGTTTTTGCAATACACTGAAGATTTCTGTTTGAAGTCAAAGTGATGAAAAATAATATTAGAAAATTGTGAGTGATATTTGGTGTGTCTTGCTGCCTGGGATTGGCCTGTTAAATTAATTGTTTAAAGAATAAATAGCTCTGAATATCTACTCTTCGTTTGAGCTCTGGGTTTCATCTGTGAAGACTGCATTTGATGTCAAAAATAAAAAGGGATAAACCAACATGACCAGAGAGCTGTTTATGGGAGTAAAGTGAGCTGTTTTGAAGCTGAGAGAAGAGGGAAAACCTACCAGAGTGTCAGAGCATTGGGCATACCTAATACAACAATTTAATAAGTCCTGAAAAAGAAAGAAACCAATAGAACTGTTCTGTTGAAAACAACAGAATTGCCCTTGCTGTACGTATACTTTCAGAGGGGACTGTACATTTCAAACTTAAACTTATCTTATTCGATTGACACATTCTTCTTAGAAATAATTACACACAATAAGGAGAATTATCTGCCAGCAATACAATTACTTGGGTTCAAACTCATTTCAAGCTTGAAAATAATCTTATATTTGTTTAAAGAGAAATATTATTTGAATTTGCCTATATGCTAGTTATTTTAAGATATAATTTTCTGTAGAGAAAATGGTTTAAAAAAAAACCAACAATCTAAAAGGATTACATGTGAAATATACAGTATGTTAACTAGCTAACTGTTAGTGTATTCATGTGGAACATCGTGAAATGAGAGCATAGTAGTTATACGATTTATACTTTACCTAGAATATAAACAGCTTTCTGAATTAACAGACTGGTCATTGGCTTCTTTTTTTTTCCTTCAGGAGGCTGAACAAACCCCCGACTCACAGACGGCTGAGATATATTACCAGATCAGTTGTGCAGCATAATGGTGCTTTTCATATTGGGCCATTCCAGCTGAAGTGGCCCAATATAGGTTGCTTTAACATTTTTCATTTTGATCATTTTAAACTACGATGGTCATCTTTGTGTGAATGTATACAATACATTTTGGTTACACAGCTGTTTACAGAAACATCAATATCTCAGCTCAAGGTGGTCCTAGCTCCTTGGAACATCTCCGGAGCACATTACAAGGTGCATGGACATATTTTTGGTTTTGTTCCAAGGAGCTAAGACCATCCTGATATTGAGGTTTCTGTAAACAGCTGTATAATCAAAATTTGTTTCAAACATGGCTGTCATACTCAAACCAATTTTTTTTTTTAATGCAATGCTAATACATAGAGGTAATTATTCAAAAAATGTTTTTGAAAAATTTGAAATGGTAAAGCACCCAACTTTACAATTACTGGACCACTTGAGATGGACTGACCCTATAGCCATTTAGTGGAGAGTGATCGAAACTCGATTGGTATTGCATTCTTTTCTTTATTGCAAATATTTCTCTTTACCACTAATGCTATGTGGATTGCCAGCAGCAGCCATTTTAGCACCATGATTTGCTTTCAATGGTTTAGGAGATATGAAATGATTAGTCATAAATGGGCATATTTGACCTATTTTACAGAAACCTGAAGCTCCTAAATCACCAATTTCTCCTCTAAATCTCCTGCTGTAGCAGTGACCTCACAGTAGATGGCGCTACACACTCAAGCAGTATATCTACAATAACATTTCAAACAGACAGTCTAAGCATTTACAGCATAATAAAGTAGCGGAACAGCAGAACAGTTAACTCTTACTCGTTTCTCTCAAGGGCATTCTCCAGCTCTTTGGTGAACAGACTCTTCTCTCCAATCTGTAACGATAAGATATTTATGCACGTATAACATCAGATGACATCCATTCTTAACATCCTGCTTGTCAGGACAGTGTCTTAACTTTACCTTTGATAAGGCAGTGTCAAGGATTTTGTCTCCGACTGTCGACATAGCAACTGTGAAACACACACAGTAAGAATTTAACAACAACAACAAAAAAAATACAGTAATGTGCCACATTCTCACATCAGCACTGACAGAAGAAGAAGGGAGGAAAGAAATGGTGTGCATTACACAGTCTCAATAAAACACAATCGCTCATCTGTCTGTAAAGGATTCTGGGAAGACAAAAGACGACAAAAGAGAGAGAAGAAAATGAGAAGACCCAGAGAGTGACCGAAAGAAGGAGGGACATGAGGGCCATGATATAATGAAAAAGAATGATGTAATTAAAGGAAAGAAAAGAGATTTGATCAAGAGAGTGAGAAAGAAAGAAAGAAAGAAAGAAAGAAAGAAAGAAAGAAAGAAAGAAAGAAAGAAAAGCAATAAAAAAGCAAGGAAGAAATAAATAAAGAAAGAAAGAAAAGCAATAAAGAACAGTAACCAGGAATGAAGCAAAGAAAGAAAGAAACGATTGATCAAGAAAGAAAGCAAAGAAGAGAAAGGAAGAACTTCAACAAGAAAAAAGAAAGAAAGAAAGGATTGATCAAGAAAGAAAGCAAGAAAGAAGAGAAAGGAAGAACTTAAACAAGAACGAAAGAAAGATTAGCAAGTAAGAAAGGTTTGATCAAGAAATATAGAACGCTATAGCAAGAAGTTCAGCAAGAAAGAAATAATTAGCAAGAAATTAGCAAGAAATTATAAAGAAATTAGCAAGCAAGCAAAAAGAAAGAAGAGAATCCAAGAAGTTGAGTGAGAAAGAAAGAAAGAAAGAAAGATAGAAAGAAAGAACGAAAGCTGTATACCTATCTCTAGCTGCAAGTCTGGATAGAGCTCTTTCAACTGCTCGGCCACGCTGTCCGTCTGAATCCGAGCGAGCTGAAAAAGAACACAACAGCACAACTTCATACACACAATAAACACTCAGCAGCACCTGCACCATACAGGTACATAAGCTCTTCCACGAGCTGAAGCTTATGTTATTTAAACACATAAATGAGGTATTGTTAAGACTCTCAGTAATCTCTGAGGAGACACAGGAGGACTCGGACTTATCTGATCCCAGTACGTTGTTTGCCACACCCACTCTCTCTTCCGTTCACCCTGCACTAATTCACTACTCTTTCATGGCAATTTAATTATTTCAAGCTTTGTGATTGCCTGCTAGATCACGAATGAGCAAAATATCACAAATTATACACTCATTCCTCTCACTTCATGAGAGATCTAAAATCAAGCATTTGAGACAGAGGAGTGAAATCAGTTGCGTACAGATTAGTTCAAATCAGCATAGTTGAGCTGGAGTAAAATCAACAGCTTCACAAATATGAGGTCATGAAGGTGTTAATCAAATGACACACACAAAAAAGGCATCATGCCATGTTCTGACCTGGCTTTTCCTGGTTCCGATGCGAATTATCCGAGTGACTTTTCCATTTTCTTCCTGAAAAGCAGAAGTCATTTTTATAAATCTCATACAGCCTTACAGTGATACTAAAGAAAACAACGTCTTTCAATTCAACTCACTCTTATACACTTAAACGGTCCTTCCATCTTATCGCTTAAGTCTTTCGCTAGATTAAATACGTAGACTATTTCAGATATCGTGCACTTGTCTCCCGATGCTGCTAATGAATGAACTCTGGGGTGGTGGCTCGGAAAAGAAAGCTGTCCCTTCCTTAATCCACCCTCCCAACGCCCTGGGTCTTCTGTACAATGCTGATAAACTAACAACTAACTAACTCATTGTTAGATGGTGCGTCAGTGTGTGTGGTGTCAGATACACACGCACGTATCTCCTTCTTCCATAACACTGCTTCTGTTCACTGCTATTAAGTCATCTTAACTGACATCTTAGCAGATGGCTGAATCCCGACTTGCTCTCCACCCCATATACAAGTGCACAACACATGCAGCAAATAATGCCTCTTGATATTAAGTGCTGATAATATGGTCAAATTTTGAAGTCACACCAACATCCTAAAATAATCTGATTGTTTGATTTGTCTGTAAATTCGATATCAGTCCTGAAAACTGACCTGGCCCCAAAAAAAGAAAAGAAAAGAAAACAAAAACAAAAAAAAACTGAAACTAGCATTAATTTTTTTTTCTTTCTCTCTTCTTTTGCGTGGGAAACAAGGTCACCAGGGTGCATACACATTTCTGACATACAGCTATCATACATTCATCAGTTCCTCCAGAATTGTGCGATCACAGAGATTAACGCAACATCAAGCAAACGCCACAATATTCTAAGGAGCTTGCCATTTTTCAAAACTGACGCAGATTTGGGCCGAGACGCGTCATGTGACATAATCACAACGCGCGTTCGGTCAAAGCCCTCTTCGATTCATGCACGTCGAACATGAGTACAGCTAAAACATCTCATTTACCAACAAACATCATTGCTAAAGACCGAGCAAAACCATTTCATGCAGTTGTAACTTCGCCAATTCAACATTCTTCCACAAAAAAGCACAAAAAAACTCGCCAAATTGCATCGCAAAATTTGTGGGGGAAAAACCTGTAGTAAACAAGCATTTTTGGCTGCAACAATCACAAAAAAATCTTAGCAAAATCCTGTACAAACTGTTTAATCAATTTCCCATCTTTGCAATATATTTAACAATATAATTCCTTCTATAAGTCACAGACACCCTGCCTGCGCTTACACACCTTTGTTTAAGTAAAATTTACGTATTTTATTCCAATTAATTGCTATAAAACAAGATCTCGGCAGCCATGGAGAGCATTTAATCTAATCCAATTTGGAGTGAAAATCCCTATCATTAGCTGTCCTGTAGGCTGCTCTTCCTACACTTAAAATGTGAACATGGGGCAGCGTCATTCCATCCCCAATGGGCCTCTAAAGCCAATTTTCCACTGCACGGTATGGCTCGACTCGGCTCGCTTTACTATTCTGAGCTTGCTTTTCCAGTGCAATTTAGTGCTGCCACTACACTGGTGCCATCTTGAACTCGCCTTCGTGCAGGAATAATATTGTATTATCGAAGCCCTGTACAATGCACGGTCAGGCTGTATTCCAAACGCCTTTCCTGTTCACTGAACACTGACCCTATTTAGGATGTAAAATAACGGTGTTCTAGATCCTACGCAGTGCTCGATATGACCAAGTTATTTAGATGCAGCCGTGTGTGGTGTCTAAAATTTAGCCTATTACCCAAATTTACCCAAAGACACTTCTTTGTTCTAGGAAGAAATACTCACATATTCAACTGCAGACTGAAGAACAAATAAGACAACAGGCCAGTAGGTGAGGAAAAAAGCAAGGGTCCATTTTATTCGTTCCGTTCAACCCTCCGGAATTTACACGAATGAGAGCTCTCAGTCATGATCCCCCCAAAAAACCCGATCTAAAGCTCTTCTATTTATACTCCCCTTATCGGGACTTTCCCATAGAACACAACAAGGCCCTTATCGCAATCCAATAGTTTTAAGATCTAGCTGGTTTGATTTTCCATAAAAACATAAACAATCTCAATTTCATAACAAACCGAGGCCTTAATCATGTGACTGCACTTTGACCCAGTTCTTTCGGTATCTCTGGTTTATTTATTTAATTGCTCTACATTTCTGTTTTAAATATGGTAATACCGATTCCATACTTCATGATATCCATGTATTATCTTTATAATATTTTATATTCTTATTACTATTCTTAATGTTTTAATTTTCCTTCTGTATGTGTGTGTTTCCATGTTTATGCACATTTGTCCTTGAGTATGTTGATGCATTTACACAGATGGATGATGTCACTTTCTCTTCTTTGGGCTCTGAACTGAACCTTATATGCTGGTCGTGCTTGGTCAGTTTGTCTGTGACCCTTGTGTTTATTTAATGTATATTTTATATACATCACGTGATAGGAATGACTTCGATAAACGGCTGTTTGGAAATCAGTAACAAGCTAGATGTAAAAATCTAAGGCAGAAACTTTTGTCGTAATTTTATCTGTAATGAAATAAATGATACCTGATTCTCAATTTATAGAATATTACCATACGCAAAGTATGTATTAAATGGCACACATTATTCAAGCACAATACAGAACCACTCGAGAAGGAGAATTCCCCACTCCCTCAACGTTTACTATCGACTCGGCTCAATTAGAACCTCGACCGAGGTGGTACTAAAAAAAGTACCCGGTACCAGGTACTATCCCAGGTACTTTATGGTGATTAACATGTGTTGATTGTCTGACTGCCCCTATGGACAAACCTCCACTGGAGAATGGATCAGTCGCTTCATATTAAGCCAGTGATATTTACTGGAACTATCACAAACCTTGATATTCAATGATTTCTAGTTAATCAACCATTCAGGATTGCAGGAGCACTCCACAGGTTGTTCAAACTTCTTTCTCTCTCTTTTTTTTTTTTTAAATAAAATAAATAAGTAATGAAGTAATGCCCCACCAGAGGTCTCACGACTCATGCCTCAGTTGTAACACTTCTGGTCATGAATCAGAGACAAGTTGGCTAAGTAATGTACCTGTTATTACACTTTTAAGAAATATCATGTGTGTGTGTTTATTTATCATGTTTATTTGGCCAAACAGACAACACAGTTAATGCAGACATAATGATATACAGCCATGTCCTAGACTCTCCAACCACACCAGAACGTTCATTTCACTGAGATAATCCACATGCCAAGGTTATGAGACAGCATTTATGAGCCATCGGCTCCAACCGCGCAAATAAAAACTCACAATTATACTGATTCATTTCACATATTAGACACCTGAAGTGTTCAGAGCAAAAAGTAATTCTAAATATCAAATTTAAATACGTAAACTTTAAGCTTTATTTGACCCCATTTTGGTTTCTTCAGTCCCGCCCTCTGCTCTCTCTCCTCCTATAAATGATGGTAAGTCAGTAACTACCCAATAGCACGCCTCGAAAGTTCAGCGCGAACATTTAGGTCCACCAATCAACGCTGTCTATAGACACCTGGCGCTTAACCATACAAGCGATAAAACTTACTTCAGTAGTTCTAGCTTCTTGAGACATCTTCCTTGCCGAGCAAAACGCCCAATGACGATAAAAGTAGCTTTTTCATGCAAGATTTTCTAGTCAATGAAGTGAAAAAAGCAGCTGTTTTTGCATATTTAACTGACTTTCTACCAAGATTATATCCTCGTGACCTCGCTGTTAACTCTCTTCCGACTAATACAGTGTAGTGTGTACTGTGGTGTCCATGCGCGTCATGTCAGCGCTGGCTTGCGCATAGGACTGCGCATTTAATAAGTCATGCTCGTTATAAATATATTTATTACAGCTCACATTTAGATCTTATTTGTGCATGTATATTTCAGTTCATATCGGAATCGAACGGCATCACACACATTTAATGACCGATGTCATTTACAAATAACAGAATTTACATGTTAACAACTTGTCTATAGATAAACAGTAAATTGATCATTAAATAATAGACCATAATAATTCCTCATACATGGGCTATGTACGGTGTTTTTATGTTATTGTTTTTTTTGTTGTTGTTTTTCATAATAGCACAGTTTTAGTGGTGTCGGGTAGAAATTATATGATTTATAATTTAACGTCAGTACATACATACAACCTTTTACATTAATATCCATACAGATCACATGTTTAAAAAGAAAATAAAACTGAAATGCAGGTTTTGGTCAAGCAAAGGAGTAATTCCTGAACGTGTGTTGTATGTTCAGTATCTTTTAATTACACAAGTTGTATTTCCATAATCTTTCCTGGCCCAACCTCTTCGGGTGTGTAACTGCTTGAATTGTAACTAAACGGCTGACTCGATGCTGATGCTGAATCTTCCACATACTCAACATTGGTCAAATCCCAAATGTCACCTTCGTTTATATATAAATTCACTACATGGTGTATGAAACAACGCCATGTGCACCCTATATAGTGCACTATATGTATAGTAACTCGCCATTTGGGATGTAGCCCGAGTCCTTCCACCTTGCTGATCGGCTACTTCCGGTTGGAGACGTGGCTTAGCGGCGGTTCTGCCATATTGAGCCGCAGACAGGCTGACTGCTGCACGTAAATACCTGCTTTATTTGTCACGACGCGTATTTTCACTACACAGGACGACTGCTGCTGAAAGCGTAACGGCGTTGAAGATTACAGACACTAAACATGGTGCGTAGGTTTTTATTTGTTGACTAAATACGACCTAAAGGTTTCATTGACAGGCGTGTTCTTGCGACTCAGCAATACGCGATAACGATATACCTGAAGCTAGCTGGCTAATTTAGCCGCTGAAATGGCCAGCCAGCTGGTGGTTTGTTTTTTGTTTTTTTTTTTGCGGAACGTTAAGAGAATTGCATTAAATTAAATTTCCAAACGTAATTATTTGGGCTTTCATCTGATACAAGTGCGCATGGTGAGTTGTGGTCAGTGTAACCAGTTCGCTAAACCTTAGGTGAGTTAGCATCAGTGTCGAGTCCATAACTAGCATAACATAACGTTAGTGGACTGAAGGCCAAAGCTTTTAAACTGTTAGCATTGGGGTTAGCGAGTAGGCTTGCTAGTCGCAGAGTAGTATTTTTATTTACATTTAACGGAGTGACATTTATCACTCTGGTCATTCATTTATTATTCCAGTATGTGTTGCCAGTGCAGCTTACAGGAGTAGCTCTGAGAAGCATGAATCCTTATGGACAGGGCTGTCATTGCAGACCTCAGATAAAACCTACCTGCCGAATCGTATGACGTCATATTAACGGGAGAGTTAAACAAAAAGTGTCGCATGACGTCATTAATTGAACTGATTAGGCCCCAAACCGTCCTGATTGTACACAAAAGTCAAAATGTCAAATCTCCTTCCTGTCAGTGAAAGTCTTTATAAAAACTTGAGGCATTGCTTGTTCTCTAAAAACTGTTTTTAAGGCTGCTGTATCACATGACACCACATTAATAAACCAACTGTGAATGTAAAGCCCATGCTTTCCATTCATATGAACAATATCAATGGGTTCAACAGTTCAGTTCAGCACACACAGGAAACAGAAATGATTAGTTAATTTCTCGAATTTACGGGTTCGAGGCGTTCGTTTATCAGGTGACCGCGCCAATGCATTCAGCCAATGGGGCGGTCACAGGAAGAATGAACGACCCGAACACGAAGACTTGAGACATGAACTAATCATTTCTGTTTCCAGGGAACAGGTATGCCAAAGGTGACACAAGAAAGAAGGACCTGGCTCTGGAGGTGAGGTGAACTAACAGACTGCATAGCCTGAAGACCTAATGCTAAGCAATTAACTAATCATTTCTGTTTCTCATTATTCCGACTTGGTTGCATTAGCCTATAGTTTTTCATAAGTACTAGGTGTGTTGGGGAATTTAACATCCATCCATCCATTCAATTTAACATGTAACATTTTAATTATATTCTGCTGAAATGAGTGAAAAAACTCAAAAATATTTTTTCATTTGGCTGAATGAGATTCAAAGATCCCAGTCCGTAAAATGATCCGAACTTCCATCACTAGTTTACATGGACAATAATAATCCTATATTAATCCGATTAAGACAATACTCTGATTAAGAAATTACCATGTAAACAGCAATTATTGATAACCTTAATCCAGCTAAAGTCATACTCGAAGTAAACACAAATCAAATTAAGAGTATTCCTATTTTAGTCGCATTGTGGAAGTGCATTATAGACATGTACACATTTTTATCACACTAATGTCGTGTGGGATTTTTCGGTGCATTTTGCGACAGGACACATACGCTCATGGCAAACGAGAGCACCGTTGCGTCCCAAACCGTGTAATTACCTATATAGTAGGTGAAATACATGTATCTCGGCTAATATATAGTAGGTAAGTACGTAGTTTCGGACGCAGCTGTGGCTTGTTGCAGTGGTGACAAATAAGGACCAATAATTAACTGCACTTGAAGCTTTTGTAACATTTAAAATGTAACACCCAAAACTGTATACGGTACCATAACGAAGACGAACTGTATGTTGATGCGTGAAATTCTGGAGGGGACAGCATGGCGTGGGGACGTAAAGATGTGTGCCGTTAATCGATCTATGTTCTATAACGTAAAATGAGAACATGAAAGCAATATTTTAAAAGCAACTCAGGTAAACGCCTTAATCAGGATATTGTCTTATTCAGAATAAGGTTAGTAATGACATTTCTGCTCTCCATGTAAACGTAGTCACTGATGAATCTCAAGGACGTTGTATTTCTCCCCCAGCAGCGCAATAGAACTTGCTGTGTACAGCTGTGTGTTCTGCTGCATTGTATGCTTTTTATCTGTATGTTTTAAACGACATACAAACAAAGCTAGAGATTTTGCAGCCAGCTTGAAAACTGCAGTCGCAGGCTTCATGTCTGTTTGAGGAAGGTGTGGATTTGTGCCTTTACTTTGGGCTGTTAAGTCAACTGTGACAAATTTTGTCAATAAGTTGGTCTTAATAGCGCTTCAGTTTGTATGCACTAAATTATTTACCATTAGCAGTAAAAATAGACTAGATGGGATGTCTTTCCTTAATCCTTTTCACAACAACACAGTACAGAGTTTATACCCGTGTTCTTACTCCAATATATGATGTGTGCTTGTTTGTTAAGTAAAGAATTAAATGATTGTCTGCTTAGCTCAAATGTATTTAATCAAAACACCATTCTCAGATCAAGATACTCACAGAATGTGCGATTTAAAAGAATTTTTATTTTTTGCCCATTTCCAAATCGCAGGAAACAAGCAAAAGATTGCTCATATACACGATCAGGTCAGCAGCAGTGATTATACACATCTGATTTGCATTTGCAGGTGCTGTTGGCCGCAGCGGTGTGCACCAAGGCTGGAAAAGCTCTGGTGTCAAGACAGTTTGTTGAGATGACACGGACGCGCGTGGAGGGCTTGCTGGCCGCCTTCCCCAAGCTGATGAACACAGGCAAGCAGCACACGTTTGTGGAGACTGAGAGCGTGCGCTATGTCTACCAGCCTCTGGAGAAGCTGTATATGGTGCTGGTCACCACCAAGAATAGCAACATCCTGGAGGACCTGGAGACCCTCCGCCTTTTCTCACGCGTGGTATGTTGGATGTTACTGTGGCTTTTATTTTTTTTTTTCTTTCAAATTTTGCGATGCAATTTTCAGAGTTTTAAATAAATAAATAAATAATTATCAATTTGTATAGCGCTTTTTTACAATGGTACATTGTCTCAAAGCAGCTTTACAGAAATATCATTTTTACATTTACAAGCGACTTACTAATGAGATCACATTCACACACCAATGGTAGCAGAGCTGCCAGCTTGCCATTGGGGGCAACTTAGGGTTCAGTGTCTTGCCCAAGGACGCTTCGGCATGGGATCACCCGGGCCGGGATTCGAACCGCCAACCCCACGATTAGTGGATTAGTGGACAACCCGCTCTACCAGCTGAGCCACAGCCGCCCGTTTTAATGCTTTTTTTTTTTCAGAAAACTATTTGAATTGGCGAAATCGCAATCGCATGAAAGTGTTTTGCACAGTCTTTTGCAGTGGTGTTTGTTAGTAAATGAGACCTTTTAGCTGTACTGATGTTTGACACGTGAATCGAAGAGGGCTTTGGCTGTATGCGCGTTGTTATGACGTCACATGACTTGGCCCAAATCTGCAGAATCAGCGGTAATTTTGAAAAATTGCATGCTCCTCTGAATATTGCGGAGTTTGCTTGATTTTGCATTAATTTATGCGATTGCAGAATCGTGGAGGGACTGCTGAATAAGCCTTCACCTTTTTCTTAAGCCTTTCTGTTAAAACTATATATACTTTGTGGTGTCAGGAGAATGGAGAAAAAAAAGTGAAGAACTCTGCCAGATCCACTGCATGCCAATATTGCAAATTATTATTTTTTTTATATATATTAAATGGGCCAAGCCCAAAATTGCAAAATATATTAAGACTTTAACAATCGTAACAACAAATAATTGGTCGGAAAGTTATCAAGAATTAAGGAAATGCACTCCTGAGGATGTGGCACATTTGCTTGTTTACTTTTACTGCAGTGAACCGTTTGGGGAAATTCACGTGTAGTCTTCTTGTAGGCATAGGTAAAATCATGATTATGATTATTCAAATGGTTGATGTAAAAGTCATGTAAAAACTAACACAAGTAAAAACAAAATAAAATGTAAAAAATAATATAAATAAGATGCTGTCTGCAAAACTTAAACATTTAAAGTAATCAAAGGGAAAATATATACCATACTAATTTCCTTTATCTATTTGTTTAATTCGTGTTCATTTCCTGACCAATGATTTGTTGTTAAGACCATTAAAAGCTTAATATTTTGCCATTTTGGGCTTGGCCCATTTTTTTGGCCTAGAGGTGTACATTTCTTTTCTTTTAAAAAAAAAAGTTCTATCATGGTTATGGGTCTAGAACCGCTTTTAAACATTACAAACTGCATATTTGAGCCACCACGTCCAGATCATATTTTCACACACCTTTAAATGGTAAGTTATGTTCACTGAAACAGTGTCATGGCTGTGCAGATTCCGGAGTACTGCCGCGTGCTGGAGGAAAGTGAGATCTCAGAACACTGCTTCGACCTCATCTTCGCCTTCGACGAGATCGTCGCCCTTGGTTACAGAGAGAGTGTCAATCTGGCACAGATCAGGACCTTTACTGAGATGGACTCACACGAGGAGAAGGTGTTCCGTGCTGTTCGAGAGGTGAGAGACAGAGCGAGATGGTCGAGAGGGAGACAGAGCGAGATGGTCGAGAGGGAGACAGAGCGAGATGGTCGAGAGGGAGACAGAGCGAGATGGTCGAGAGGGAGGAGGAGGAGGGGGGAGAGCACAACTCTGCGGTATATATGCAGCAGTATGCAGGCTGTTGATTCTGTATACGAGCTGTCAGTCAAATCCGAGAATCCAAATCGTTGCTGTTGCTTGCTGATTTGCCCCGCGCCATCGGCTTAATTAGCACTTCATGAAGTGTGACTTGTGCTGCAGATTGAGAATGCTTCCTTCTTCCTATCCCATCAACTGTTATATAACTGTTATATAATGAAAAGCTAAAAATTGTCACTTGACTATATTTTATTCACAGTTTTGAAAAGTACTACACATACTGCTTCATTTGAATGTCTGCTTTCCTTCTCTCTTTCATGTTTTCAGACCCAGGAGCGGGAGGCAAAGGCTGAAATGAGGCGAAAAGCAAAGGAGCTGCAGCAGGCGCGACGTGACGCTGAACGCGGGAAGAAATCTCCAGGTTTTGGTGGCTTCGGCAGCAGCAGTAGCAGCAGCAGTAGCACAGCCATTATCACAGACACACTGGTCGAGCCGGAGAAACCTAAAGCAACTCCAACTCCCACCAGGTACCACTCTTTCGTACAATTAGGGCTTCAGCTCAGCAAAAAGAATGCAGACCAAAGACTATCTGTATCCTCGCTGAGTGCATGTTTGGCTTTATCATCTGTGAAAGTATGAGGACTTTCTCTGGAGGATGTTGGTTGGGAATTGGATTGCCATGAGAAGTGACATAACATGGACCAAATAATTTTGAAACGAAACAATACATGCCTAATTTGTTGCAAGAATGCTTTTGGTGCGGTCATGTTTCTCTCAGCATGATCGTAAGTTTGTTTCAAACACAGCGTGCAAAGATGACAATGCTGTAATGTTTTAGTGAAAAGAAACAGGAATTAACTTTCACATGCTCCTAAATACCGCCAAGTGAGCGAAATTCTGAATAGTGTGAGTGTAGTACCATGCACACAGAAGCAGTCATGCGTGTCTGGGGCTGTATCACGAATGTCATTTTACACTGTTTGTGAGGGTGCTAGGTGGAGAATTCATCTCCTGTAAGTTATGTAAGGTACAGGGAATGAGAGCCCAGTGTGGATTTGCCTGATCTTGGAGATGGATATGAGATTTTACTTTGATCACAGCGATGAAATGTAAGGTCAACGTACAAAGTGATAAGAAATAATAATAAAAATGAGTCTAAAGAATCAAAGTTTTGTAGCTTTCAGAATGAATGTTAGCCTTGAGGTAATCTAAATTCGGATTTAGAAGATATATCCATTGAAAATGTATAGTCTCGCTCTACCACCAGTAAGGACCAGCAGTTTTGATGACATCATACTGCACTTCAGCTTATGAGATTTTCTGTCCAATCAAATGCTCTCTAGAATCTGAAGTGTGTGCTGTCATCCCCACAATGTTATAAAAAACACCTTGATGAGCTTGTCATCGTTGAGCGAGAGAAATCATATCAGCAAGCATGGCTAGTAAATGTGTAAACGGCTTGAATTAATTCACTTGTAAACAGAAGGTATTTGTGGCAGCTCGCCACTTTGTTCCAGGCATTTTTTCATGGCACTAACTGTCAAGTACGGCTTAGCCCGGGCTGTGAGGTAAGCTAAAAGCTATTGGCTATTTAGAAGGGGGCGGTGCCATTCAATATGTCTCGTCCTGACTTCATGTTTCAGTGGAAATAACATCAACACATCGAATATCGCTGCACGTTTCAAGGCACTTCATGGGGACTTAATGACTGTATAAACCTATGTAAATTAAGTGATTTCAAATAGACTGGCTCGTTGACAAACACACTAGTTCTCATAATGGAGAAAAGGATGTTGCATGCTGGTTGTACTAATAGTTACAAGCAGCGGCAGTTATCTTGAAGGTGGAATCATTTAAGGTAAATTTAGCTTGAAGGGTTTTGGAGGATTTTATTTCTCACTTGTAAATTTTATTTTTATTAACCTTATTGTTCTGCAATTTTCTGGAACTGTTTATGTGCAAATATTAATACTGTGCTAAAGAGCATCCTTTGAGGTGAGTGTGTGATGATTTAGACGTGCATACTGCTAAACTGGTAGTTATATGCCTCCTGTACTTTAGTAGCCTTCAAGAAGAAAACTTTAGACTACCAACATGTCCCGGTTGATCAGCTACTTTTGAAGTTATTACTTTACAACTATTACTCACTTACATTTCCTAGAAAAGTGTGCGTGCGTGCGCGTGCGTGAAACAGTCTTCCATCCAGTCCATACAACCTCTGTCTCAGGTTTGTTCCATAAGAACTAGAGGACCAGTTGTTTATACAGTGCAGTTTACACCTGATTGTGACGATAAACAGCATGTTTGTGTTTAGTCTGGATGCCCACGTTGGGGTAATAAGTATTATTACTGCACACTTCACTTGGCAGCTACAACCTGCACAATCATAATGTTGTATATTATGACTTTAAAATTAAGTTCATAACATATAGAAAGTGTTTCATGTTATTGAATGTGTATGGAGTTGCATGTTACATCCAGAAATGTCAAAACAATGACCTTGGATCATTAAAAGTAACTGTGCAGGCTAGATGTGGATGTGTTTGGATGAAGCCACGTGCCTCATAATGGGGTTTTGATTGAACTGTTGGTCAAAATGAAAGCAGATCTAGTTCATGACATGAAACACGTACTGCACACATTTTAGGAATCCCTCGATTGTCTATATTGAATGACAGCCCCATATAACTTGTTGGGCAAGACATGTAATGAATTCCTCTTCAGACGTCACAGCAAACACTCCTTACTGCCAAATAATAAAGATGCTTCATTATGGATAATAATGCATTAAAGATGGCACACGCCTGTCGGAGCATTTTAATATTACGGTTGGAAAGCAACAGCCTTGACCTGACATTCCAGTGTAACACGCCTTTTGGTAAAGCTTCAGGTGTTGTTTTAGAGCTCTGAAAACATTTATGTCCTGCATGCTTTTTTTTCCCAGGCTGTGGAAGCTTTCAGACACTTGAAGCTTTACTGTGGAGCTTAATCTTTCTCTGCTGGTTTTCTTCCTCAGGCCTAGCGGTCCCAGCAAAGCCCTCAAACTGGGAGCCAGGGGCAAAGAGGTGGACGACTTTGTGGATAAACTGAAGTCTGAGGGGGAGAACGTTATTCTGTCTGGCACTGGCAAGAAACCCTCCGAGGTCTCTAAATCTCTGCCTACTCCTGCTAACACAGAGAGGTAAGCCCGGGCTGCAGAGTTAGCTCTGCACTATTTAATACAACAAAAGAGCTTGCTTAGAGCCACTTGAACTCTTTTTAAACGTCTAAGGATCGTCTGAATGTAGTTCCTACAGCTTCGTCTGGGATGAGTAATTATACAGTAAATGGAATAACCTGTTGGTTTGTAGTGCTGTTGCATGTGCTTATAGTGTTTGAAAACAAGATGAACCAAATAGAAAATGCTTTTTCTACTAACCGACTACTAACTGATCCGCTCAAGATAGTAATGTTAAATCATAGTTGTCTCATTAACCCTTAAAGATATGCTATTGTGTTAATTGGTTAATTGATTCATTTCTGAAATATTTGTGATGAAGCAATAAAGACCCCGATGCGTAATAGTTTTGTAGGCTCTGTATGGAACTTTTATTGCCATTATAAAAGTCTCAGTCTTTGACATCAAAGTAATATATTTTGCCATCTATACTTTAACATGTTTGTAATTACGTTACTTTTTAACATTGCCTTGGCTCTGCCTGCAAAACCACTTTAACGGTCACCTCTGTAAATGCAGTCACTCTGCGTAAAGATGTCTCAGACCTTTTATTTTTGTTTTGTTTGGTAAATGGTAAATGGCGCTCTTATATAGCACTTTTATCCAAAGCGCTTTACACTGTGTCTCATTCACCCATTCACACACACACTCACACACCAATGGTAGCAGAGCTGCCATGCAAGGTGCTAGCTTGCCATCGGGAACAACTTGTGATTCAGTGTCTTGCCCGAGGACACTTTGGTATGTTGTCACGTGGGCCGGAAATCGAACCGCCAACCCTACGATTGGTGGACAACCCACTCTACCACCTGAGTCACAGCCGCCCCACTTGTTACTTGTTTGTTTAAGCTGTGCACTTTTCTAACAGTTTTCTCAGCAAAAACTGAAAAGGAAGTGAAAAGCCTATGCAGTCGATCTGATGTCAAAATGTCTACGATGCTCCTGCACCATTACATAATCATAATAGAGAAGAGTGCTTACATGCTCTATACAGACAACAGAGGTCTACCTTTTTAAAAAAGTATTTAAAAAGACTAATATTAAAAACTACTGAATTAACAAGGGATTACTTCCCCACCGACCTGCAAGAGAAAACAGCTGAGTGAAACCAAGTCAAATTTTATTTATAAAGTATTAAAGACAACAGTAGTTGATCGAAGACATCATATAACATTTAAATAAAGTATTAAATAACGTCATCAAACAAAGAATAATATAAGTTTTAAGAGGAGATTTAAAGATGGCTAAAGGTGGAACAAACCTCACACGAAGGGGGAGACTGTTCACGAGTTTGGGAACAACCACAGAAAAAGCTTGATCATCCTGTGTGTTCGTATGGTAACAGGGTATCGTACGAACACTATATAGATACAGTGGTGTGAAAAAGTGTTTGCCCCCTTCCTCATTTCCTGTTCCTTTGCATGTTTGTCACACTTAAGTGTTTCGGAACATCAAACCAATTTAAACAATAGTCAAGGACAACACAAGTAAACACAAAATGCAATTTGTAAATGAAGATGTTTATTATTAAAGGTGAAAAAAAAATCCAAACC
>JAFFST010053637.1:194249-210215 GCA_022414735.1 Noturus placidus
GGGGGGGGGGAGGATGGATAGTATTTAGCACATGAATTTATACATGGTTTTCTGTACTGAGAAATAAAACCTCCCCAAAAAACTGTTTACTCTAAAACACTGATTATCATTGATTATCTTGTTACAATGGCACCTGTGATGGGGCGGGATATATTAGGCAGCAAGTGAAAAGCGGATGTGTTAGAAGCTGGAAAAACAGGCAACCGTAAGGTTCTGAGTGACTTTGACAAGGGTCAAATTGTGATGACTAGACAACTGGGTCAGAGCATCTCCAAAACAGCAGGTCTTGTGGGGTGTTCCCGGTATGCAGTGGTTAGTACCTACCAAAAGTTGTCCAAGGAAGGACAACCGGTGAACCCCGTGACAGGGTCATGGGCACCCGAGGCTCATTGATGCATGAGAGGAATAAAGACTAGCCCAATCCCACTGAAGAGATAATGTAGCACAAGCTAATGCTGGCTATGATATAAACGTCAGAACACACAGTGCATCACAGCTTGCTGCAGATGGGGCTGCATAGCCACAGAGTGCCCATGCTGACCCCTGTCTACCCTCGAAAGCATCTAAAATGGGCACGTGAGCATCAGAACTGGACCATGGAGCCATGGAAGAAGATAAATCACATTTTCTTTAACATCATGTGGAGTGCCAAGTGTGTGCGCATCAATTATCTGGGGAAGAGATGGCACCAGGATGCACTCTGGGCTCTATTCTGCTGGGAAACGTTTGGATGTTAATTTGACATGTACCACCTACCTAAACATTGTTGCAGACCAAGTACACTCCTTTTTAGAAACCTCTCAACTTACAGGACTTAAATGATCTGCTGATATGATAACATCTTGGTGCTAGCTACCACAACCCACCTTCAAAGGTCTTGTGGAGTCCATGCCTTGACAGGTCACAGCTATTTTGGAGGCCCAAGAGGGACCTACACAATATTAGGCAGGTGGTTTTAAAATTATGGCTTATCTGTGAATAATAATTTCTTTTTATGGAGTTCAGCAACTGCCATTAGACTTCTATTGTATGTTTACAAGATTTCTGATCAGTACAGAGCACAGTGCAAATGTGTTAATATATTTGCCTGTGGTAATCACACATTCACAACAGGTGTGGTAGATAGAGGTTAAGTTGAAAAATGATGGACTATTCCTTTAATGTCTTATCTGTGAAACCACTTATTTTACTAATCAAAAACAAAATCCTATCCTCGGATAAAAGGGAATGTGCTGCATGCCTGAAATGTTTACATTCATACTTTGGAAAGTGTGAGTTTTGAGGGAAATATCACACAAGGTAGCCAAGGGACAGAGCTTCAAATAGTACAAAGATGCTTTGTGTGTATGCACATGGAGCTGCTAAGGTAGTGCACACGTGATGCGGATATTAGCCCAAAAGTTCCACAAACTCTTAATACCTTCTGCTGGGTGTGTGTGTGTGTGTGTGTGTGTGTGTGTGTGTGTGTGTGTGTGTGTGCGCGCATCTGCATGAGCCCGCCAAGCACAGCAGGCCTGTCTGAATAGAAGCTTTCATACCAAACAAAGACATCAGGCCACATAAACTGGCCGCTAATGTGAGGCAGCTTTGTTGAATTGTTTCACTGGGATGGAATGAACTAATGCAGAATGAGAGGGACAAAAAAGAAGCTATTTTTTGATTTGTGCACATCTATGACAAGCACACTAGAGCATGCCCACACTGCAAGTGTGTGTCTGTGTGTGTGTGTGTGTGTGTGTGTGTGTGTGTTTTGTGGCTGTAGGAGAAGATATGACAAAAAAGGGGAAATTTAATACCACACAAGGGTGGGTGAGAGAGAGAGAGAGAGAGAGAGAGAGAGAGAGAGAGGAAAGAAGAGAAGAGACAAGAAGAGGAGAAGAAGAGTGAGTTACGGTGGCTCTGGAATGATTTCCTGCTCTCTGAAAGCCTTTATTCAGCCCTGTTTACTCTAGTTTAAACAACAGGTGGTGCTTATACTCTGCTGTGGTTATGTGAGCACCTGCATTCATCCATTTCTGTAAGTGTGAACTCAAATTTCCACAGAGGATTTCCAAATTTGAGCCCATCTTCAGGAACCACACTACAAAAATAAAGCACAGTAAAACCCTTTTCATGTTCCCATCAATTCCACGTGGAAAAACTTGCTTTTATTGTCAAAATCGTATCCCTTGTCTTTCCTTATTTCCCCCCTGGCTTCACTCTGATCTTTACACCAATTATTTAAATTTAGCATTCTGGGAACTGAGAATGATAAACAGAATGCGATGGAATGCAGTTGGCTTCAGGGCTGCATGTTTATTCCAAAAATGAATGAAAAGTATTCATTTCCATAATTTCAGAACTGTTGTAATTATTTCTGACTAATAGAATGAATAAGTATAATATTTAATGCTATTTTAAAAACTGCCTAAACAAATCAAGCTGTCAGCTGCATTCCTAAGCAACTTTATTGCTGAAAAAAACCTGAAACAAAACAACAGTAACTTATTGATATTGAACAATAAACTGCTTCATGTAGTATTTCCAAAAGTACAATACATCCAGATTTACTGTTAATGCTAATCAAAACAATCCAAAACTCTGGCCTGCATTTGCAGGTTGGATAAGCTTTTATATTTTATTATGCAATTAAACTTGTCTCACGTACATATTACTTTGATTAAAAAAAAAAAAAAGCTTATTGTTTTTAACTCCGTTTTAGCTGGAGATTCTAAATCCACAATTAACAAATTGCAATATGTTCAAAACTCTGCCACCAGGATCCTGATGGGGACCAGGAAATGTGAACATATTACTCCAGTTCTGGAGTCCTTGCACTGGCTCCTGGTCAGGTTCTGTGTTGATTTTAAGATCATGATGTTGACATACGAGGCACTACATGGCACTACATCCCTTACACCCCAAACCGCAGACTGCGCTCCTCACAGTGAAATTTGTTAACTGTTCCACAAACCCACCTAAAATCTATATGTGACAGGGCTTTACTGTATCTGTTTATGCCCCTGCCCTTTGGAACTCTTCCTCCTGAACTCAGGGAAGCTCAGACTTTTGCCATTTTTAAAGCTCTACTCAAGACACACTTTTTTAAACTTGCATTTGAATGCTGATGTCTTTTTTAAAATTATTATTTTATAATAATAATAATTATTATTATTATTAACGTTGTTCTTGTTGTTCTTATTCACTTTTATATGTTTTCTTTTTCTGTGTACTGCTTATTTTGTGTACAGCACTTCGAGAAGCTGCTTTTAAAGGCGCTTTATAAAATAAAGTTTTTATTATTATTTTTACACATTGACCAATCTACATATGCAAATGAATTGTTCTAAAACGATTAAATCAATAAGTCAAGGTTTTATGAAGGTTTGGGTAACATTTTCAAAATCACATACAGTAGGTCTAGTAGGCAGTTACAGTAAGCTTAGTAGTGTAAACTAAACTGCTATTCAAAACCCAATAAGGCCTAGATTGCACCATCAATGCAAACATAACTAAAACATGCATTCACTGACCACATTATAAGGAGCACCTGTACACCTGCACATTCATGCAATTCACAAATCAGTCAATGTGGCAGCAGCATCCGGCATAAAATCATACATTAAATATTAAGAGCTTTATTGTTCACATCAGAATGGGGGAAATGTGTTCTTAGTGACTTTGACTGTTACAAGTTTGTTGGTGACAAAGTATGAGAATTTTTTGGTTTGAGTATTTCCGAAACCAAAGATCTCCTAGTATTTTCACAGAGTTTACAGAATGGTGTGAAAAACAAAAAACATCCATTAAGTGGCAGTTCTGCCTTGTTGATGAGAGAGGTGAAACAGAGAATGGCTAGATTGGTTTGAGTTGAATATACAGTTGACTGAGGCTACGGTAATGATAAATAATCACTCTTTACATGCTGTGTTGTTACACCTGTTAGAATAAACTGCTTAACACCTGTTGAGTCCCTTACTGCACTGTTATCTTAAAAAAAAATAAATCTATTATTGAATTTGAATTTGAATGAATTTGAATGCCTTTATTTGTCATTATACACATAAAATTTGGAGCCACTCCCTTTTTTCTGTGCCCAACATGTACATATAAGAAATAAAAACAAATAAGATAAAATAAGAAGAATAATAAAAAAAGGGTAGAATAGAATAAATATCTATGTAGCAGCGCGAAATGGTATAGAATAGATTAAAAATAAATAAATAAATATATAATGCCCAGGCAGGAACTATGAAAATTGCACAATTCTGAGACTACTGAGACACTATGTACCTATAGAGAATCAGTACATGTGTGCGTTCAGAGTGGTTATCACTTTTGGGAAAAAACTGTTATTGAATCTATTTGTCCTTGATCTGATGCATCTGTAACATCTCCCTGAGGGCAGCAGATTAAACAGTTCAGAGCCAGGGTGAGAGCTGTCCTTAATGATGGTTTTTCCTCTGCTGAGGCAACGAGAGGTGTAAATATCCATGAGGGAGGGGTGAGGGCAGCACATGATCTTCTGTGCTGTTCTTATTACTCTTTCCCTTAAGTCTTTCCCTGTCTGCTACGGTGCAGCTTCCGTACCATACCGTTATGCAGTAGGTCAGCAGGCTCTCTACAGACGAGCAATAGAAGGTCAGCAGCAGATTGGAATTCAAATTGTATTTCTTGTGTACCCTCAGGAAATGTAGTCATTTTTGAGCATTCTTAATAATCGCTGTGGTGTTGTCTGACCAGGAGATGTCAGCAGAGATAAGAACGCTAGGAAACTGGAAGGTGTGAACCCTCTCCACACACTCACCATTGATGAGAAGGGGGGCTAGCTCAGTGTTGTTCTTCCTGAAATCCACAATGATCTCCTTGTTTTTTTTGGTGTTCAGGGCCAGATTGTTTTCTGAGCACCAGTCTACCAAGTTCAGGACCTCCTCTCTGTAGGCTGCTTCATCTCCCTTTGAAATGAGTCCGACCACTGTGGTGTTGTCAGCAAATTTGATGATAAGATTGTTGTCGTGGGCCGGGCTACAGTCGTAGGTGTAGAGACAGTACAGGAGGGGGCTCAGCACACGGCCCTGTGGAGAACCGGTGCTCAACCTGCGAGTGGAGGAGAGGAGGGGTCCGAGTCTCACTGTCTGAGATCGGTTGAGATCCTTTATTCAGGCACATGTGAGGGGGGGGAGACCGAGAACCATGGGCTTAACCACGCACTCTTTGGGGGGGTTGTGACCCCCCCAATGTTGAGGAAATACCAATCTGTCCCCCCCAATGTCCAAGCGCTTGGACCCCCCCAATGTCCATAACATGGTTACGCCCTTGCCGAGAACGACTAATTTTGTAATCGGAGTGTCTGGGATGATTGTTTTAAAAGCCGAACATCCGGACGTATTGCTGACTGGATGTGTGTATGTATGAAATTGAAAATTAGAACAAAGTTTGTGAGTGCCATCATTTGTGTGTGTAAAGGGAAAGAGACTAAAAACAGATGATTCAGAGTTCTCGCTTGGCTGGAAATCAGGAACATTTTGTTTTCTTTCCTGCTGTAGCAATAAAGTATACCCAGTCCCTCCTCACTGTCTCACTATCTTTCTCACTAGTAATCTCTGTGTGAATGTTGAGTTTTAGCCACGTACACAGATACACACACATCTGTCAAGGGCATTGTGGTCATCACGCAAGAGAGCTTTATGATGAAGCACTTTTTCATTTTAGGAAAAAAATGTTGCAAGGTCTAAAAACAGTGAAAACTCTGAGTCATGACTATAAGTAGTCTTATTTCAATCAGAGAGCATTATCTAAAAAGCCTGATGCATCAGTTGATCTACCTCTACTTGAAATGGATTTCTGGAGTCATGTATTCTTCACCGATTAAAAACAAACACCCGTTAATACCAAATCATTGATGAATAGATGACTTCTGATCGTCCCATTCTGGGTGTATTCCTGCCTCGGCACCAAGTATGCCCAGGATAGTCTCCAGATCCATCGCAACCTCCAACCAGGATAAAGTAGTTACAGAAAATGAAAATGAAATTGAATTTGATTGACACCTACCACAGGAGATCAGAAACTTGTTGAAGTCAGAAATCCCAGGACCCCCATAACAGCAAAACACAGTAAAAACACTGTTAAAATATGCATCACATCAATATATATTTATTGTATTTGTTATTATTATTATTTTTTTATAACTGAGCTTTCCATCCACAGAAGCCAAACCAGTCATTTTGTATCATATACTGTAAATGTTTACTCATATTATTCATTTCATATTTCAAATTTATATGCTTGTTTTTAAGTTATTGTTCTTTAGGTTAGGTCTGGCTTCTTGACTGGCTGTACAATTTTTACAACTAATGTCATAACCATTACCACAATTAATCGTATTTATTACATAGCAGTGATCTCCACCATCATTACAACATAAAAAAGTAACAAAATTGCTAACACCGTGGCTATACACCACAGTCTTTGGGACTCCCTGGACCCAATTGTAAGTGACCACTTGCCTATACAATAGCCACTATATGAAAAGATCTCATAGTTCAGACACTTTAGAGTGAGAATCAGAGATGGTCATTTCTATAAATCTGTACATCCGTTAGTTCTACTGAATTTTTTTTTAATTGTTTAAGTTTCTCAGAACTCTTTGTGAGAAAGTGAAGGATGATGGACCATGTCCTCCCCATGAGAATTGCTTGGTTCAGGGTCATCACACAGGAAACACCCCTGCTCTGGAGGCAGTACAGGAAGAACCATCTTCAGTTCCAGCTGTTGGTTGCTTGGATTCTGCTAGACTCTGTTTTGCTCTATGTTTTATTTGTTTGAACTTTTTTGACGTCTGACTCTCACACTATCTCTAGCTTTTCTGGCTGGTCAGGGGAAAAGCGTAATACTGATAGATATTTCCTTGGCTATCCTTCCAATTTTTTCCCTCTTTCCATCTATGACTTGTATCTTGGACCACGTTGTAGACCTTTGGTAGACATTATCAACAGCCACTTCAGTCAGCCATATGCTGACTCCAAAATTCCATGGTGACCATGTTGTGTTTGGGATTGTTGAGGGAGACCTTTTAAATGTATTTATTTTGTGAGTCACTGATTTACAAACGCCCTCCGGCGTTAAAGTGAGTCATTTTATGAGGGTAGGTAAAAACTTTCTGCAGCTGTTTAACACCAGATCAGAAAAGACCCTTCTGGCAGAACAAGGCATAAAGGAACAGGAAATCAGTGAGAGGAACTTGTCTGGAATATCAAGGACTTTTCTAAACATCAAAACAGCATGAACAGAGTCTTATTCATGCAAATCCCAGAGCAGTGGTGATAGTTCATCCTGCTATTGCTACCTGACAATAATTATACAATCATTTATTTTTTTATTTGGGAAACAATGAGACCATAATTGGGGAAAGTCACTTCCTTCCTCTTTTTGGAATACTTGATTGAAATTACAAATTGTGGAATTGTGATAAATCTCAATTAAATTTACAGTTGAAATTCATGTGATGTGATGTCAGAAGGCATGTGATACATTTCTATCAGCCATTCTTTTTGTCTCTTGAATTTAAATGATGTTTGTTGAATAACTGGATAACAACATTGGTATAGTTCCCAAATTTCTTTACATATTTCCCGTATAGGCAAGGAGATTGAGGGTGTCACAAGGACAACATTAACCTAGAGGCTCTCTGAATTTTACATCTGCTCAGTTCCATCATTTAAATGAGCTACCTTGTTCATTTTATCATCTCATAATACAATAGAAATATTATAGAGTTATGTGAAGGATATTTCAAGGAGACATGTCCTCTTCTTGTCTCCTCTCTCTCTCTCTCTCTCTCAGTCTCTCTTTCTCTCTCTCTCTCCAGCTGTGGTGGTGACAGTAGTTGTAATTCTGTGCTCCAGAGTGTTTAGGCAGAGACATGGACTGTAGACACAGGAAGAAAGAGGACAAGAAGTAAACAGGACATAGTTTTACACTAAATTTAGACAAGCTTATGGATCCATTATTGAATCGCATGAGTAAGAAGAGATGGTGAGTAGATTTCCTGTCATAATGCAGTTCTAGGTGGAAGTTTGGTAGTTTTTAGTTTCTTGCATCCTTATTTTGCATTGGCAGTATTGAATGGTTTATTTTTATTAGGATGTTTCACTGACTGGTTTACAACAACTCTTTATTTCAGAAAATGTCCTCAGTTATATTTGAACTGCATTTACCTTTACTTCCTGTTCTTATTAATCCACTGGTGTTTTCCAGTCTTGCTGATTGGGAATTGTTTGCCACGTTCTGACTGTAGATCTGCATTTGCTATATTTTGCCACTGTGGTTTCCACACTACCACTAGTCGTCTGCATGTGCCCAGTGTGTGTGTGTGTGTAGTGTGTGTGTGGATGATTATAACCCATGTAAGAGGAGCCCTGTGGAGTGCACATTGTGGTTAGGCTGAGGCTATTTTCTGCTTCTATGGCCAGGACACGGTGGCATGACTGCCGACTTAATGACACGTTTCAGAGACATGGTGCTCCATTTGCCCACACGAACCATTTGGAGAAGAGCTTTGAGACTGCGCAAATGTTTGTTTGTATGTGAGGCAAACACTGAAATAAACAATCATGTCAAATCACATGGCAGTTTCCCCACTTTGTTATCACTTTGAAGTGGCTCTATTTAAAGAAATATGTGTTTTGTGTCTTTGCAGCAATTCTCTGTTATTATTGTGTATCCTGTGTATATTCTGTGTGTTTTTTAGAGTAGTGCGTGCTTGATGTGAGCCAGTAAGAAACACTGACCATCATTATGAGATGCATAAAATCAGGCTCTTCATAAGTGTCCTGATGGAAAATAAGATTCAAAAGAGGTTTTGGACAAGCACGCTCTTAAAGGAAACATTATATGTTTTTTTTGCCTGTTCTCCATGATTATTATTAAATTTTTCACCCTGATTAATATTCGCATTCTGTTGCAAGCCTGTCTTTACTTGTCCACAGAAGCGAAGCTTCACATTCCACTGACTTCTCTGACTTGGAATGCCAACAAAAGTGTCGCTCTCATGAGAGAAAGTTTTCATGGGTTTTTTGGTAAACATTAAAATTGCTACCATACACATATAACCGTACAGACTGATGAATACTATAGAATGCTACCTCTAGAATGCTAGAGAGCCATGTATGTTTTGTCAAAAAATTATTTTGCCAATTTGACAAACATGGCAGATGGCCAGCCACAAACATTTCCCTGAGCCTATTAGCATGCAGGCTAGATTATCTTGTTTACTGGTCAGATGTTGATTAATTTTCTATAACAGCAACTCTGAAAATTTTGACAGCTGTAAAGTAAATCATAGTTTTGTAATAAAATGCTTATTCTATTATATTGTTACACAGTGACTTCAATGATGGATGCTCCATGTAAACCACATCTAATAAAATGTAGATTAAAAACATATATAGTCGTTGATATGGTGATATGTTTTCTGTAAGGTAATGTTTAACATTTATGGAAGGAGTCTCTAGTGTCTCGTGTTGTAATAGTCCATTAATAGTACTATGTATTGCCTCAGTGTCATGGTGTTCAAAAGTCTGTTTTCCTGCTGAAAACCGTATGGAAAGTCAATCAGATTACAACCTAAAAGATTCTGATGCTTTCTGTGAGAAAATCATACAAATCATAGTAGATGTTCCATGGCTTTTAGACAGTGGGTCTGTGTGCTTTATACAGTCTTATTCTAAATAGGTTTCAGCTGTCATAAAGATTGTTTTCGTCAAGTTTGTCACATGAGGTTAACACAACGCCTAGGTCATATGCTGTAGATTTTTGTAAACATAAGGTTGTACCATGACAATTCTAGTCTGACTTACTTCAGAACATCACGACAACGGTTTTTCTAACTTGCTGCATTTCTGGTATATCATAACGGTGATTATGTGCCATGGGGTGTCCAGTGTTATCCACAAATGGCCAGTGTGGTTGCAGGTTTTCATTCCAACCAATCAGGAGCCAGTTTGACTCCACCTGTCTAAAAAGTTGAACATAGCCTTCAATTGAATGAATTGTGCCTTCTGTTTTGCTCAAACAAAAACATGTAACCATGCTGGTCCTTTGTGAATAAGATTGGTCAACCATGTTCATGACATTAGCACAAGATGTCAGTTGTCACGAAAGGCTTATGAGGGCATCATGTAGCCCTTTGAAGACTACTGTTAAACTGTTGCCCTAGATAACAAATTGTCTTCCTGAGCCATATTATTCTAAGAACTGCAATTGTCTTCCTTATCTATATATAGCCCAAAATGAATTTCATCTAATGGTCACTTCCCCAAATGATGATTCTAGACATTTGCTTGACTCAGAGGTGATATCAGTCGAGTGATTTCCTCAAATGACTAATCTGTTGAGACATTTCTTCTGAACTCTGTACTACCCTGAGGGCTATACGTGACTATTTATACTCAAATGTGCATATGTCCGCACCAAAGATTATCAGCAACATCTGTTCAGAGTGTGTGCATTTAAGAGGAGTCATTCTGAGTCATACTGTGCAGAATGTCTAAATTGCATGCATGGACCCATCCTTAACATTGGATTTTTTTCAAGTTTTGTGTGTTAGATATGTTTATATGATTCTGAAAGAAGCAGCCAGCTGTGTGCTTTTAATAATGCAATAAAACATGATCAAAGACCCAATTACGTAAGGGTTTTGTAATTATGCCAGGTGGCCCTTGATGTTTAATCTAGAGTCTACCTGCAAGCAAATGGGTAACAATGTGTCATCAGATTGTGTCAATAGATTTTCTCACTAATCCATGTGTCTTTAAATAAATATGCAAGTTTTCTTAATGGAGGTGTACACTGTACCAACACCAACCTGCATTTATTTTCTTCATCCATCTTAAAAACAGGATCTCAATGAGTGTGATGGAGTGAACAATAACACGGAAGAAATGGACACCCAGAACCGGAACATTCTTGATCATGGCCGCCAGACCCATCAGGTGCTACAGGTGAGACAGCAATTGCTGGCATATGAAAAACTACAGTCAGAATACATAAAATATATGATTTTAAACCTCAATCACTAAATCTTTACGCTAAGATCTTTGTAAGTAAGTATTAATTCAAACAAAACCCTTTACTGAAGGTTCCTGTCTTAACCCAATTTCTGAAATATGATTTTCCGTTCAGCTTCAGCCCATTTATTGGATATTTTCAAAGCAAACATGCCCGAGCCAGATTAAGAATTAAACCAACAAACTCTGTCACACACAAAAGCACATCAACTTTAGTTTAAGATCTTAAATACATTTAGTCACAATGTGTCTGGTGAAAGAAATGCCACTTTACAATAGAGGCAATTAAACGCTATATATAGTTCCAGTGTTAGTAGATGACAGGGGAAGATATGGAGACTAAAACAAACCACTATGGCCTTTCAGAAGTCTGCTTCCGAGTTTGTGATGAACTGCCTTTTCTTTTCAAAAAGGTTAAATCAGGAATTGATTAGCAAGTGCAGGTAAAAATGGCATGTCCTTTTGTTCTTTTAGCTCATATGCATTTTAATAAAGAGAGAACGTTCTAAAGGACTTGGATCCGTCTGTTTAATTGACTCACTGGGTTCAGTTTAATGTGAAGTGGAATATACTGTATAAATGATCTCACAGAAAGCTCTTTCAACAGTATGGCAAATTATTCCAGCACAAAGAGGGGCACTGATATTGAGGAGAAATTTCCAGCAGTGACCTTCTCCAGACTTCCATCTTGGAGGAAGTACATAAACCGAGGAGAAATTTTTACCCAAACCTATGAGCACATTCTTCTAACAAGAATCTATGACTTGCCTTATTTTTCCAAATTTGTTACCAATGTCACACCAGCATTTATCGCCACATGATACATTCTATAAACACATTCAAAAAACATTCAAAATACATTCAAAAAACCTTATTTCTTTGCACAAAATGTTCCATGTTGCCCTTGAGAACCTCTGGCTCTGACGTTGTTCCTGTTCACTCTGCCATCTTTTTTCTTAGAGGTTTAATCCTCTTAGCTTCCCAGCGTACATGATGGAGCAATACCTTTTAGCTCAGCCCTGCTTTACTATTTGACTCTATCTGAGTCAGTATAATCGTGTTTGGAGCACTATGGGCAATCATTTAAAAGAGGGCAGGTCACTGTGGTGGGTTTTTGTGACTGGAAAACATAATTAGCCAACAGTGGACATGGTGTATGTACATTACTATGCTGCGTAACACAAAGATACTGCAGCTAATATTGTTTGAATTTCTTAGCCTATTGTAAACATTAATATGTTTTATTTTTCCATTTGTCCATGTTCTCAAGGGTACTCCACTGGACCTGATTGAGACAGGCAAAACCCTAAAAGTCCAAGCAGAGCGTCCCCATCTGGTCAGTTTGGGAAGTGGACGTCTGAGCACTGCCATCACACTTTTACCCATACCAGAAGGTTAGGTACCTTTTTTTTGTAAGTCAATACAATGCATTCTTGTGTCAATATTGTCACAAAATCAACATTACATTAATTTTGGCCTCAGGCTGTTATAGCATTTGTACTGGTAGGGGAGACTATAACTAGATTAGATAATGAGAAATGTTCATTCTGTTAGGGATGGTAAAATTATTACTGTTCATTTTTGCTGAATTCAGCAGCTTTCTTCACTACCTGCAGTCCCATCATTGCTAATGGCACCACATGGCAAGCAGCCAAGTCTGAGATGAGATTGAGCAAGGGCTTGTGTGTGTATGCACTTGCATGCTAGGATGTGTGGAGAGTTAATTGTAGAAGGTCTAGTAGAGCAGCATGGCATATTCTTTGCTGTATTCTTAGCTCAGATATGTAGTAAATCATCACTCAAAGAATGACAAATAGAGGACTTTCCCTTTTACTGACACTGGAATGGGAGTAAATGTAACACTTTGCTGAACTGACTTATTGGTTCATGCTCTGTAAGATTGAATCCTCAACATTTAGGAATAATCCAAGTGTTACCCAGTATTTTAAATTTCAAATAAAAACACTACTATAAAAGGTCCTGTTGAGTTTTGAACAGGTTAAGTTCAGGTTAGCTGTCTTCTTACTCATATGTCTGCATATTGTCAATAGGCTTTAGAACTGCAAATTATAGGAAAATAATTGGGCCATGACCTGACTCTCAACTGTCGCACATAATATATTTTTTATTACTGTTATATTATTGTATGTGGCCAGCCATGCATTTCTAGGTCTTTAGTGTGGTTTGTGCTGCTAAGAAAACAATTTTGGACATTCATTCATTGTGGTGTGTCAGTGCACACCTGCAAATAGCACACTGACTTTCAGCAACTGTGACATGAATGAATAGATGTTAACAAAAACAATTCAACATGACTTTAAAAAAATTCACGTCAGCGGTTGAACAAAAAACATTGCACAGCCAGCCAGATCTTATTCTTCTTATTAAATAAGAACAGTTAAAACCTGTCATAACAATCCCTGTTATGCTTTGTATCGCAATTTTTTTTTCATTATAATCCTTCCTCATGGCTGGAATAACCTACTTTCTGAATCTCACATGTCAATTAACTGTGTATAAAATGCACGATTGCATAAATTCAAGCCATCTAGAAGGCCTTTGGCAGTAACACATTACAACTATACCCACCATGTACAAATTAAACAGTTTCATTGACTTGTACGACAATTTGAAATTATATTCACATTCAGATATGCAGAGATTCACTTGAAATTCTGAGGACTCTGAGAAGTGGCGTTTAGGTGTACAAAATCGGCTAAAAGCCCCTTGGCCTAAGCCATGCTGTCTGTGTACAGGAGCAGTATGGGCAGTGGATGGTATTTAAGAATTTGCAGTGTTACCAAATGAAAAACATAAAAAAAAAATTGTTAAAAATTTAGTTAGTTATCCAAGAAGAGATGCCTGCAAACACAACTCCTAAACACCCTTTAGTCCTATTGCTACAGCATTCTCCCATATTCGACAATGTGAGTGAACAAGTGTGCAAATTAAACGAGATCTTCCTTCTTTATGCACATCTGTCAGTCTAGACACTGGTAGGGTGAGGATCAGAGAGAGGAGGAAAACTTTCTCATTAAAATGAGTCAGAGCAGTGATTCAAGAAAATGCACCAGAACAAAGAATTAATATTCAATAGCTCTGTTTCCATCCAAGTTGTGAAGTTTAACTCATGCAAAAAAATTGACATATCGCATGAAACATTTGTGAATTAAGCACCGTTTCCATCCAATGTGTTAAAGAGAAGAACATTGTCACTACAATGGAAACTGGTGCATCTCGCTCTCTGCCATTTTTACTTTTCTGAGCCAATTATCCAATTACATGATTTGTTGATGCAGTCACAAGACTTTTTGATGCACATCAAGGATTTTATTATGGTAAATGTGTTTCCATTGTAGTTTATGTGCATTTCTTCTTATCAAATAATAAAATGATCCACCTCAATTGAGCGCACAGGTGTTTTTTATGTGATATCCCAAAATGCACATAAAAATATGTGCATGGAAACATAGCTACTGACATTATATAAGATTTAAATTAACGTGGTTTTTTGGAAACAATTTTATATATCAATATATAATGTTTGGTTGAATAAGCAGTGACAAAGCTATCTCTTTTTCTGAATGCAGGGAAAACTAGTCTTGGCCATGGAAACACTGACATCAATATCCATGGTCCAGGAGTGGCTGCCCTGCACTGTTACATTGAAAACCAGGCAGGAACCATCACCCTCTTTCCCTGTGGCAATCCGTGCTCCATGGATGGCTTGGCAGTCACAAAGCCTGTACAACTTTCTCAAGGTACATATATGTTGAATGGTTCAGGGAAAAATCTGAAAAAATGTCTTTTTATATGTCCTATTCATTTTGCCTTCAGCTACATATGGCCAAATCTCATAATCCCTTTACACCCTGAGCTGCTTTGACAGAATGAAATACGTTGTTCAAGAAAAGGTGGATGTTGATATATGACTGTAAACATAATGACTTTAATCCATCAGGAAAGTAGACATGTAAATTGTAAAGGTCTTTCATTTTACATGGATTTTTAAACCGGAGGTAAATCAGAATATAATGCTAGGCAATGTGTTTCAAATGTCAGCTCACAGATGAATAGACGCTGAGATGATTTAAAATGAACAATGGCATTTCCAGCTTCAATATACTTCTTAGCTTTTTATACAACAGTGATGGAAGTGTCACAATAGTGGCGTGTGCTGTGCTTGACCTTCCCTTGAAAGTGACAACAAGTGCAATATTCTCCATGGCCATTAAAGTCTGCCCAATTTAGCATATATCAATTTATAATATAATTGCACTGTGTATCTAGCTTACAGTGGTGTGAAAAAGTGTTTGCCCCCTTCCTCATTTCCTGTTCCTTTGCATGCTTGTCACACTTAAGTGTTTCGTAACATCAAACCAATTTAAACAATAGTCAAGGACAACACAAGTAAACACAAAATGCAATTTGTTAATAAAGGTGTTTATTATTAAAGGTGAAAAAAAATCCAAACCATCATGGCCCTGTGTGAAAAAGTGATTGCCCCCCTTGTTAAAACATACTATAACTGTGGTTGTCCACACCTGAGTTCAATTTCTCTAGGCCTGATTATTGCCACACCTGTTCACAATCAAGGCATCACTTAAATAGGAGCTGCTTGACACAGTAAGGTCCACCAGAAGAACCTTAAAAGCTACACATCATGCCGAGACCCAAAGAAATTCAGGAACAATTGAGAAAGAAAGTAATTGAGATCTATCAGTCTGGTATGGGTTATTTCCAAAGCTTTGGGAATCCAGCGAACCACAGTGAGAGCCATTATCCACAAATGGCGAAGACATGGAACAGTGGTCGCCCAAAATTACCCCAAGAGCGCAGCGACGACTCATCCAAGAGGTCACAAAAGACCCCACAACAACGTCCAAAGAACTGCAGGCCTCACTTGCCTCAGTTAAGG
>JAFFST010053637.1:213301-224504 GCA_022414735.1 Noturus placidus
TTGGTTTGTAGCTTTAACAGTCAGACAGGTGGACCGTGGACATCTGGCATCTATTGTACGAAAAAGAAAAGTCAATAAGTGGACGGACATTAGCATAACAAAGCCGCCGGAGAGCGACACGTTCAGGGAGGTGAACAGCTTCTCAGCGTCCAGACAGGAAGCGAGTTTGGATATTTAGTTCCAGAAAGCTCGCAGCATCTCCTTCTAATGTTTGGCATCCGTATATAAATGTAAGTAAATGTTTTCTGAGTTGAATTGACTTTTTTGTTTTGTTTTGTTTTGTTGCTCCAATCAGCATTTTGAACTACTGTTCTATTCAAGTTCACCACCTTGCTTCTTTATTGCAAGATGCATGTTTTTCAGTATTAGAGCACTGATACTCGATATTTTGTGTCATTTTTCATCATTACCTTAAATCAGTTCACCGTGTAACCTAATTAAACAGGGAAGAATGGACGACACTGTAATATTTCGACCCTTTTAGATTTCTAAATATATTTTTCATTATTATTATTTTTTAAATTGTGGCGTGTTCCACTTGTGAGTGCTTTGTCAGTTAAGGAGAGGAGAAGTTTTTTGCTTGTGTGAAAACTGGAGAATTAGATGACCTAATTCACTGTGTTTGTGTAACATAGGTAGTGTAAAAATAGGTAGACTACAAACTACCTTTTAGGACAACCTTAGTTAACTAGGAAAGTAAATGTAGCATTCTTTAAAATACTACTAATAGTTATGTAAAATGAGGCATTATTTAATGTGTTTTCTCTTCAGTGCCCAAGAGACTACTAAAGTGACCTCATTAAATTTGCCAGGATATGTGAATATTTACATTTACATTTTTTTTTTATTCATTTAGCAGACACTTTTATCCAAAGCGACTTACAGATGAGACACACTCACACACCAATGGGAGCAGAGCTGCATGCAAGGTGCTAGCTTGCCATTGGGGGCAACTTAGGGTTCAGTGTCTTGCCCAAGGACACTTTGGCATGGGATCACTGTTCTTGAATCTATTTGTCCTTGATCTGATGCATCTGTAACATCTCCCTGAGGGAAGCAGATTAAATAGTTCAGAGCCAGGGTGAGAGCTGTCCTTAATGATGGCATGGGATCACCCGGGCCGGGATTCGAACCGCCAACCCCACGGTTGGTGGATTAGTGGACAACCCGCTCTACCGACTGAGCCACAGCCGCCCCTGAATATTTATAGTTGTGTCCCAAATGACGCACTATGTACTTATGCACGGTGCACTCAACCTTGTAATGTATGAATTTTATTTTGTTGAACATGGAGTCTGATAGCCCCGCCCCCTCTGCTACGTAATTAAAGCTGCTGGGACAGTTGAGTGCATGAAGCGTCCGACATTCCACACGTCGTCCATCCCTCCAGTTAATTAAGTGCATCATCCGGGTATTTGAAGTGTACTTTTCCTTATTTGGAATTTTCAATGTGAACACACCACTCGCACTATTAATACTACAAAACAGCAATAAGTTAGTGCACAAGTACGTGAATTGGGACGCACTTAATGATTTTGGAATCGCCTCCATGTTTTTCTGCTATCCTGACTATCCATCTGGCTGGCTATAGCTGTTTGTAATTGTTTGAACTTAGAAGAATAGAAATTTACCTGTTTTACAGGACGGCTACGGCTCAGGAACATATCCATCAATCCATCTTCTATACCGCTTATCCTTCAGGGCCGTGGTAAACCTGGAGCCTATCCCAGGGAGCATGGGGCACAAGGCTGGGTACACCCTGGCAGGGGTGTCAATCCATTGCAGGGAACAATCACATAGACATTCCCACATTCATTCACTACAGACACTTTGGACATGCCAATCAGACTACCGTGCATGTCTTTGGACTGGGGGATGAAACTAGAGTATCCGGACGAAAGAACATGCACGGGGAAAACATGCAAACTCCACACACACAGGGCTGTGGTGGGAATCAAACCCCCAACGGTGGAGGTATGAAGGAACCGTGCTATAGTTTTATAGATAGTTATATATAGATAGCAAGATATTATCTTGCTTTATAACTAGTTAGTTATTCTGCAATTTTCCTCTGCATCAATAAAGTTTATGTCTGTCAGTCTGTCTAGTTAAAGGAGCATTGGGGAAAATACAAAAAATAAATTTCTTGTGAAGAAAAAGTACATGTATTTGAGCGTGAAGCCAAAGACTATGCAAGTACTGGGACATACTAACATGTCATGTGAACGTTGTTGCCTAGTTACACACACTGTCACCATAAACAAACTCCTCATTGCATTTCATCTTTTCTTCATTCATTATTCCTTATATAATTTATACTATATAATTTAATCTACCATTCCCTGATTTATTTTTCCACATTTCATTTACACCTGCTATGAAATGTGTCTTTGAATTCGGTGATGCAACCGGTCCCAAAGCCCCTTCTCACTTGCGCAAGGAGTTGTGGATAATATTAGCTGAAAAACTGTCCACGGATCCACACTTCGAAAATCTAACAGGAATACTAGGTCATCTGGGTACCTTTGGGATACTAATTTAAACACACTAATTATAATCTCAACATAAGTCTCTGACAGTTAAGTGAGCGGGGTTCAAAAGCCCACCCCTGTTCCCACCCATGTCCACAAAGATCTGCCCCAGGACCTACTTGATTTGGCTAGATTTGTCAAGTTCAACTGTCATAAGGATTATTATTATCGATATCTTGTATAGAATTGGTTGATAAAGCCAGAATTTTCCTCAAACTAACTACCTCTCCACTTGATGCGATGAATGGCAGTCATATTTCATTTATCCTGAGTGACTTTGTCATCTTATCGTGCAAGTGATTGAAAGCCAAGTTATAGCACCAAAAAAATTCAGCTCATTATTATTTAGGGCAAATTTTTTCATTTATTCTGAGTAACTTATCATCATCATGTTACTGAAGTACTCTGCTTGTTTCATTGGAGAGCTGTATAAATGCTGGCTGATGTTAGCATTATCCCTCTTGGCTCACTATGATTAATGATGATTGGATTTCCATATCCTGAGTGACTTATCGTGTTACACAGGTACTCTACTTGTTACAGCAGCTGCAATCAGAACTCCATGTCTCCAGTGTGCTGCTTAGCTGATGTTAGGATTTTAGCATTTAGCTTTTCCCAACTCAGCCATTCAGACATACAAATTATAGTATTATTGTTTGGGAGCAAAGGGGCATTGGGGAATGTCTACAGAATGAATTACATGATCCAAAAATTCCAGTCTAGAATGACATATATTTGAAGTTTTTCAAATGTTTAAAAATTTTTTTATTCCAGCCATATAATACACTCATGCTGAGGCCATGGATTAAACCTTTTTTTCATGCATATTTTCTAGGTTATTTGTACATTTTGAAAATATATAAACAATGGGGAAAAAATGACAATTTCTCCTTTATTGTCTAATTCCCTACATGTACTGTGTGTAAAACGTAACGAATCTTTAAGGTTTTAAACGTTAATATCTATCCATTCTCAATACTAATACACAATAGCTTTGTACCTTGATCTCAAAATATATATGTAACATAATGGATTAAAACACAGATGACTTAAAAAGACCCATTATGTTTTCCATACCTCTGAACTAGCACAGTGTGTGTGGCAGATTGTGCAAGCGTCCGCTAAGAAGAGAAGAGAAAAAAGTGAGAGTGTTTGAAGCATAGATGACCTAGAGTATTTCATTGTGTTTGTGTCATAAGTATTACAGGGTGCCCCAAAAGTCTCCATACATAGGGGAAATTAACACATTTTAGCAAACCGTAACCTTATTTACAAAATGTCCTCTACACGATTAGCCATTTCTTTGTAAACACGCATGGAGTCATCTGTCCCACTCACGATAAACTCGTTTGAACACATCTGGTGTTATATATGTAATTGCAGGTCCCTCGCAAGCTTGCGATACCTTCCTGATCCAGCCATGAGGACGATTTCAATACGTTCTTCTTTTGTCAAAGGCTATCTGAAAAAATATATAATCTAAAATATGTATTTTAGGAAGACATTTTGTTAAAAAGAGTTCATTTCCGCTTATTTATGTACGGAGACTTTTGGGACACCCTGTAAATGACAGGAAGTTTACAACTTACAACTTATGATCCAACATAGCACATATTTCACATGTGATATTAGATCAGATGTTGCATTGCATGTTGTAGACGAAATCACGATTAATTGGAAAGAGACAAAATTTTTCCAATCTTCATCCACCCAGTTCCATTGAGTCTGTGCCCACCGTAGCCTCAGATTCTTGTTCTTGGCAGAAAGGAGTCGATCCCAGTGTTGTCTTCTGCAGTTGTAGCCCATCCACCTCAAGGGTTAACATATTGTTCATTCTGAGATGCTTTTCTGCTCACCATGGTTATATAGTGAGGTTATTTTAGTTTCAGTAGATGTCCTATCTGTTCAAATGTGCATGGCCAATATTGTCTGACCTCTCTCATCAACAACACCAGTTCGTGTAAACCGTAGACACCGTTTTGTGCGAGACCTCTCACAGGGTTGTGTGTGTGTGTGTGTGTGTGTGACAGCCATTAGGTAAGAAGAGAAGTGAGCTGTGAAAAAGTGTTTTTAGTCTAGATGACCTAATTATTTTGTTATGCAACAAGTATTAGACCGCAAAAAGTTTGCAACTTAGGACTTATGATCTTAAACATGTGCATATTGCACATATGATATTGGTTCAGATGTTGCACTGATTTGTGCTTGATGCCAGGAATAAATACAAAACCAATCTAGAGATATGTGTTTTAATCAAAAGATAGACATCAATATCAAGTCACTGAGAGAGGCAGAGACAGCACAGGACATACTCTGAATATGAATGACGTTGTGAATGCATTATCAATTTCATGACTAGGGGCAGCTGAGTAATTGTTTTCGAGCATCAGGGTTAAATCACAGTTGCTTTAGTCACTGCAGGTGTGACAGCTCATATGTGGTGCTCTAAGGCCATGCTGTAATTTACATCCTTAATGTTAGTCTCATGCTTCCTGTACTGTCACTGTTCATTATGAAATGGAGGCCTGAATCGTAATTTATGGCCCGTGTGACGAACACAGTATTGATTCACCAATCTCCTTAATCACTGCACAGCAGAGCAGTAAGTGGTGTGGCGTGCATGTTTGTTTGTGTTCATGTGTATTTTTCTAAGTATAGAATACTTGAAAATACTATTTCCTCAAACCCTCGGCAGATATTTGTTGTAGGTTCAATTTTCACATCATTCACAGTCACACATTACAGTAGAATTCAATGAAATAGGACTATTAATTAAATAAGAACCGAATAAAAGAGTTCAAACAGTCACCCCTACTAAAAAGACCTCCATGCATTTCCTAATCTTGTGAGACAATATTGGTGAAAATGTGTTGTTTAAGATTGTGTGGGCTTATTATTCTTTTTTTTTTTTTACATTTTTGAATGAGTTTTGTAGCAGACTCAACCCATACACATACACGCACATACAGTTTTCACCATCGCGCTAACGGTTTCTCATTAACCTTTATCTAGCCTCTGTTTGTTAACAATTCCAGCCAGCTCAAGAAAAATGCAAATATGGTATAAAGTGTGAATAGATGGGATTTAAAGAGGAAAAATAATCCCTACATGAAATGAACTTTGTGGTATTTATAAACAATAAGTAATAAAAATAAGCAATACAAAAGTAAGTAAGTAAAAGTAAATAATAAAAACAACTTCAAGACATTCATGCATAGTTGTGTAACTTTTAACAATTAAAGCTAAGAATCTTTGTACATATTAGGGATGTACCTGAATATGGATTCATTATTCGGAACGAATAGATGGTTTTCTAAATGACTACAAACACAGATATGAATATGAGGTGCACCATTTACAAAAAAAAAGAAAAGAAAGTTGGCCAAGATTGCTTCACAGGGCATCTGGTCTAGACGTGGGCGTGATTGGGCGGTCAGATATGAAGTTCACGGAACAAAGAAACACAGAGTTCATTCCTCTGAGAGCGTATATGTCGGCGCTGTGTAAGGCTTTTCCCTCATCCTTAACTGCCTGGTCAGGGTCACCATGATTTCAATTTGTTTGAAAGTATCACATGCAGGTACAAACAAAAATAATAACTGCACACACAGGATACATCCTACACGAGTCTCTAGCTGAGGTTGAGGAACGAAATTCACAGACCATGTTGGCATTTTTTTCTGTTTAGGCCACACCAAATTTATGTTTAAATGTATTAAATAAATGTATTAAAATGTATTAATAGTATTAATATGATAATATGATTTTTAATTATATCCTTGACAAGCAGTGTTATGTTTTTTGCTTATTTGTGTATGCTAATTCCTGTGTCATTCCCTGCGTCTGTGTCACAGGGTGCATGCTTTGTTTTGGCCAGTCTGCCTTTTTTCGCTTCAACCACCCAGAGGAGGCTCTCAGGATGAAGAGTATGATGCCAGAAGGAAATGCTGGACTCAGCAGAAACTACAGAGGACATTCAGGTAGAGCTTCTGAGTTATATCATGACTATATTTACTGACTACATTTACTGCAAAACCGGTTGATTTCGAGTTTTCTCTAAAGACTGAAGTTAGATTTTCTATCAGTTTTATGCATCGAGACATGATGATGATGTAAGCACGGGCTTGGGAAACCATTTCAGCTCTGTGTTGGCGTGCATACAAAGAGACTTTGATCCTGTAATCCAGAAGAGTTTTACTTACAAGCTCCATTTAGATGATTACAGAAAAAAATGTGGAAAGTAATCGACTGCTAATTCATAATTGGAGTATGGTTGGGAGGGAATACAGCATTTTTCTCAACATACTGAAGAGCACTGGTTTAATTAGTGCTTTATTAACTGGTTGGCCTTTCATACACAGGAAGTAAGTCTCTAAGGAGACGAGTGACTCTTCTGGAATGAATAACACACTGAATACCCTGAGGAGCTTTCTGTATGGATGTGTACAGTAGTCTTTGGAAAAGCCCTTTGGCGTTGACCCTATTGTGAGGAATTCCATGACAATAATGAGGCCATCGCAGGTATGGCAGGTGCAGGGTTAAAGTGTTGCATTGTCTGGTGACTGTGTGTTGCAAAGTGCAGATATTCCTGGCTTTAAACTTGTTTTGTGTGTGCATATGGTAAAGACATGGTTTGTTCCAAAAAATAGATTTCATTGAAAAGTCCTTAATAAATAAACTTACAGTGTGAGGAATGTAGTTAAGAGACTGTAGGCCATAGCTGCATCAGCAGTGTGTGGGGAATCGATGGTTGCAGGAAGGAGTGTATGGTGGAGAGTGGTACAGTGTGAGCAGTATGAGTCATGCTATAATTCAGGGACTGTTCTTCTTTGTCCTCTCCGTACTTTGTACTGAAGGAGGCACCATGGCATGCCACACCCAGTTCCTTGTATTTGTGTGTGTGTGGCCTTGGAGATATGAGGTTGGATAATTGTATATGTCGGTGTGTGTGTGTGTGTGTGTGTGTGTGTGTGTGTGTGGGTTCATGTGCATATGTGTGTTGTTAAACACAGACACGGGGGGGAGGGATAAAGTGATTTAGTATGTGTTTGCTTAGCCTTTTCTTGACTAGGCATAGCGTAAATATGTGGTAAGTGAAATTTGCAGGTGTTCAAACAGCAAGTGATGAAACCACCGTAAATCATTTGTTTCTAAGTATTGTATTTTTATATATATATAATATATATATATATACAATATATATACATACAATATATATACACACACTGTCACTGACACTAGTAACTTTATCATGCTTTTTTCAAGACTTGCCTAAATTAATTTAAATATATATGTGATAATAACAGTAGCACTTACTCATTCCTACAGAGCCCCATGGACTTCTCAATGGAAACCACCAGCCCATACCTCATGAGAGGGTTCGTCCAGGCCATGGTCCTCTGGCCCACTCTATAGAGAAGGACCTTCAGGACATCATGGACTCTTTAACCATGAATGACTCTCAGGTGTCCTCAACTGAGATTGGAAAACACCCTGAGCACCCCATCCCACAATTGCCTCTTTCTCCCATGTTCAACGGAGGGGGCCGCTATCTCCTCTCCTCTCCAGCTAGCCCTGGAGCTATGTCTGTGGGATCTAGCTATGAAAACACCACTCCACCTTTCTCTCCTATTTCATCTCCCTCAACCGCCAGCAGTCCTGGCACTCGTATGGTCCCTGCTAACTCTTCTCTACCTTCACATTCAGCTTTCCACCATCAAACAGTCCAGCCCCCAATTCCCCAGCCACGGCAATCAACAGCTCGGATTGGCAGTAACAACGGGCGGCGAAAGGTACAGGAAAGTCCTAGGCTTCCCAGAAAAGCCTTGACAGAAATGCAACCAAGTCCTATAGCCAGTTGCCAAGGTCAAAACCAGGACGTTCAGATCAGAGGAGGTTCAGAAGACCCACGTTCAATCCTTGGTTTCGCTGGAGATGCAGGCAGGGACAACAGGATCATGACTTCCATCTCCTCTGCTTCCTCAAGTCCTAGATCCAGTGCAGGCTCAACTTTCCAGGAGACTCCCTCAGCTGATGTTGGAATTCAGTCCATCCAGCCAAAATCACACACACTCATTCCTTCAGTGTGTCCTCAGTCCACCTGTCGAGTACTAGAACCATCCAACGGCACACCGGTCCGAGAACGTCCGCCTCCTAGCCCCTCTACTCCACGTCGTGGGCTGCAGGGAGTCCCGGTCCTACCTGGAGCCCTACCTGGGGTATCTCTCACAACACAGAGCCAGACAGGAAAGGGTGTACCAGAGAGCCCTCGGCAGCACAGACAAGTCACAGTGCGGGAAGACGCCATGGGATCAAGGGGTCTACGGGCCAGAAGCCCTTCTCCTTTGTCTGCTGTCCTGATGGTCCACACTAATAGTGGTGGGAGGCAAAAAGGGAGTGCTGAAGTTAATCATATCCCAGGTTTGAGTACCCAGGTTAGAGTTTCTCCCCTTACCAGCCCCCGTAGTCAGAGGAAGAACCCCAGAGAACCATGGACTCTCCAACCCAGGGCACGGGAACGTAAGAACAGCATTTCAGAAATCAATGACGATGAGGATGAACTGCTGGAGTACCATCGCTGGCAGCGGGATGAGAGGATAAAAGAACAAGAAATGGAGCGACTGGTGGGTGTTTTGATGTTCTGTATTGTATATTTGCATGAGTGAGATCGTGTGTAAGCTATATGTTCAAACCATAAAAATTGTTTCCAAATACGTTGGCCAGCATATAGCGAAGTTAAATGCTAAGATGCTATATGAACACAGATTTGTGTGAATAAGGAGTGGCGGTGTTGACTAATGTTTATAAAGCAAGGTAGACTTTCCTACAGTGGATTCTGTGGCTGGTGGTGGGCGGTAATGAGGGGTTTATAGCTAAATGCATAGATAAGAGTAACACATCAATGCGAATTCCCGAGCGTCTTGTAAAATGCCATGGGCAGAGGGTGTGGCTATATAAAGGCTATATTTACCCAACATGGCCTTGAAGCATTAAACTGCTTAGACACACACACACACACACACATACACACACACAGTTCCCCATGATCTAATTGCTTAAACACAGTCACCATAGAGAAACCCTATAATTTTCTGAACACTTTATACTCTGATGTCTTTTTAATTCCAAAGCCGGTCCGACCCACAAATGCTTTCGCCATGTTATCCCTAGACTTTTTCATATTAATGTTCTTTGTTTGATTCATAAGTGCTATTCCTGGGACACAGACTGCTATTCTACTTCTCTCCAAAGCAATCCAGATTCCTAAATCCACAATACACACACACACACACACACATACACAGAGTCCTAATTATGAGCTGCCGAGCAGCTGTCACTGCAGAGACACATTCCTCTTATTCCCTTTAGAAAAGCTATTTTAGGAGACAAGTCTGTACGGACAACAGCCAAATTAATACAAGCGGCAAGTAATTTTCCATAAAAAAATCATCCGCTTGGAAGAAGCCTCATCAGTCCTCTGCGACAAGAAGTTTATAGTAATGCAGGAGAGAAACTTGACTTATAGGTTAAAATTAAAATATAGTCTTAATGATGTACTGTAGTTATGACTGAAATAGAGTAAGTACTGTGCAAAAGTTTTAGGCACATGCAAAAAAATGCTGTAGGGCAAAGTTGCCTTAAAAATAATGAAATTAAACGTTTCTACATTTAAAAAAAATACAGTAAAGAGCAGTAAACAGTAGTAAATGAAACAACGTCAATATTTGGCGTGACGAAAAAAAAAGTCTCTGTTACAGTTTGTGCAGTTTTTAAGGAAATGAGCTGTAAGTTTTATTGAGCATCTTGCAGAACCAGACACGGTTCTTCTGGAGACTTTGTCTGTCGCACTTGCTTCTTATTTTTGCAGCAAAATCCAGCAGCCTTCATTGTGTTTTTTTTCTGAAAAGTGTCTCTTATGTAATCTGCGGCTTTCTTTACTGATATACAAACATTTTTCTATAACATTTAAGTCTGTGCTAGAAACCTAATATTTGGGAATCAAAAATCTTTAATTAGCCACTTTCTGGCGAGTGTTGATGATCGCAGTTTTTTTTTTTACTAGTCATAGTCCTCAGCTTAACAGTAAGAAGATGTCCATCAGGTTTTACACTGACCTGTTCTATAAAGCAGATATCGTATCTGTTTGTTCCATCAAACCGATATTTATATTTTTTAAAATATAAACGTTGACCGTCAGATAGGAGGTGAGTAAACTGAATGTGAGACACGAGAAAGAGAGTGACTCAGTGAAAGAGGAAAAAAGAAAAGAGAGGTGAAAAATTACCCAGCATGGAAAAAAATCGTATTAAAACAGATTTGAATGTGACAGAGCAGTTCAAATGATTACTTTCCCCTATGCCAGGATCCCAGTAACAAATCAATAATATGATTCTGTATATTATTGTCCATATGGGAAATCAGGTTTACAAACAGACAAATGAAATCAGCTTAAACAACAATGAAAAGACAGTAATGTACAGTATATAAGCGAAACACACCTACCCCCCCCCAACACACACACACACATTCTTATTTCTATTTAAAAGAAAATGTGCAATTTGGCAGAAGACTATGTAAAGCCGTATATCAGTATGGATATAACATACCATGCATGGACCATAATACTGTGTGTGTGTGTGTGTGTGTGTGTGTGTGTGTGTGTGTGTGTGTGT
>JAFFST010053637.1:224524-234846 GCA_022414735.1 Noturus placidus
TGAAAAGGAGTGAGGATCGGTAAGGATTCTGGGCCGTGGCCCACTTGGCTCATTGCCATGCATACTCTGTGCTGTCGTGCCACCGTCTGGTACATCCTGCCTCTATTATCATGAAAGTACCGCGCACACACACACACACACACACACACACACAGAGACACACACACACATGTTTGTCTTACTATACTTGTAGGGACATTTGACCTCACTAAGATATAAAAACATGCAGACACATACAGACACACACACACAACATTAAAGTCCAGTGAGGCATACTCTTTCTCTCTCACTTTCATCTCAAGGAGTTCTAAGATGTTTGGTATTGGAGGTCACTTGTTCTTCTTCCTGACTGTGTCACCGTGGAAACTGAGAAGAATACAACCAAATGCAGAACACAGGAGTCATCACTAGAGGGCAGCATGCCACCATGTTTACCATGCCAGAACCCAATCTTAAGCGTTACTTCATTGTTTACTTGTTTTCAGAAGAATGGTTCGACTTGCACTTGCAAGTCCAGCGGAATCTTTTTATCCTCCCCCAAAACATCCAGTCATGTTCTTCTAATGAGACAAAAGACAAACCCTTCAGGGTTCCACCCCAGTCCCAGGCATTTGTACCTTTTTAAAAAGCCAGTTTTTAATTATTTCATTGCTTGCCTTCATTAAAACGATCTGCTTCACAGCTGATCCACGGCCAGTGATCATGTAAAAGGTCACATGTTGTATACTGTGACAGCTGTAGATGTCTGTCTATTGATCAGTTCATTCCTGGTTGGCAGTAAGTGAATCCCCCTAGTGTCAGGCTCTCACGCATTACAGTGTCTGCTTCTGTCTGTGTTTATGTCTGTGTACTGTATGTAAGAGAGACAGAGTCAGAGGGTAATTGAGAGACTGTTTACTGCTTTCCCTGTTAGCAGCATTCGGCCACCAGTGGAGCTCTGTTATTCCTGTTCTCAAATCACCCACACTAATACTATCACCTCTATCCTGGCTAGACAGTAATCCCCTCTCACACTAAATGCCCAGTACTTGAGTCGATTGGAAATAAGCATTGAAAATGTGTCAGTTCGACCTTGATATTTGTTCGGTCCTCCTCTTGAGAACCCCGAGGCTGAGTGCTTATTGTGAGCTAAAGGAGAGCACTCGGAATAAAGTGGGCTGTGCATGCACACACACACACACACGCGCGCACACACACACACACAGTGTGCTGTATGTTGAGCAGTTTTGTGTTTGTTTGGGCAGAAGCATCTTTACCAAGCGTGCCAGCTGAGCTGACACTCTCTTTGTTAAGGAAAAATGTTGTTGCTTAGCTACACTGCAGTCGACATTTACGGGCGCTGCCTTTCTGTCTCCTCAGCAGGAGGGCACGTGTGAGAATCCAAGCACTCATTTTAAAGATACTGAATTCAGAGCAAAGACCCGATCAGTATAAGTAATTTTGACCAGCACTGTATATTAAAGGTTGAGATTGGGAACAACGCACAAAATAATGTTACATTTGTAAGTCATGGTGCAGATTTGAATATCAGCCTTTTCAGGAATCTTGTTCAAGATGCTGTATACCTTTGAAGTAAGGAACGCAAATATACAGGCACTAGGCTATTCATTTTACATCTCTCAACAAACGTTCTAAATTTCAGCTGGGAAATGACAATGTTTGAAATAATAATTCATTCACACTGACGCTGAATTTGATTAGAGAAATACAGATTTTCCTCATAGGTTCCTCATTTTTTGTGTACTACATTTTGTGTAATATACAGTGTGAACAGAAGAGAAGATCAAGTACACATGCGTGAGAACATAAAAATGGCTCGAGGGCTATACAGTACCTTTTCAGTTCCTTCACAGTTCCTGGTACTATATTGGTCTACTTCAGGGCACTGGGTGTGCAGTGACATCTACAGACTTTACACACACTACTGTAACTCTAAAGTGGTAGTAGTACAGTTTGTTAATTATAGGGTGTGACTGATTTTTTTTTTTTTTATCCAATTGCTTTAACTGCGGTCTTCTGTCCTTTATGGCGCGGCTCTTGTTAGAGCATGCTGCCCTGCCGTGTTATTTTAGTCATGCAGAAGTGCAGAGCTAGTGTCAGCTAGCAAGGCAGCTTTGGGTATTGTCAGCTGCTTGTGTGAAGTATAATAAGGTCCAGTTCATAGAGCATTGCAGATCACTTAGCCAGGACTCAGAAAAAGGGCGAAGATTGGGAGAGAAGAGAGTGGAGAGAGGGAGAGAGGGAGAGAGAGGTATAGATCAAGCACACACACACACACACACACACACACACAGAAACACACAGAGTTGGTGACATATGGAGAGTGGCAGCAACAGCTGACTACTGTAGTAGGGGTGAGGGGTCATATTAGTCCACAAGTTGGGTGGGTCATTGAGGGGGAGCTGCTTTTCAAGTATGTGAGTGGTTTGTGTGTGTGTGTGTGTGTGAGAGAGAGAGAGGGAGAGAGAGAGAGACCATGACTTTATACAGCTGCCACAGGAGCCCAAGAGTTCTCTTAGCTGAAACAAGGTAGTCAGAGGTGATTATTTATCTGTTTGTGCTGATGTGACATTATCATGTTTACACTTGTGTGCTATATATTACTCATATAAATGCAGTGTTCATGTTAAGTTAAGGCTCTGGCATGGTGAGTTAGTGGGCACTGCTTATCTCAGATTTCAGTCAGTAGGATCTGCTTAAAACAAACCACATTACACAAAGACATAATAGCACTTTTAAAGCCTTAAGAGGATCATCTCAAATGCATGCGCATGTAGCTGGAGATGCCTTTAGACTGTGTTCTGACCTTTGTCTCTTTTTCTCTGTTGGTTTCTATTTGTTTGTTTATTCAGGAGACCACCCTGATTGTGAACTCTGTGTGTGTGTGTGTGTGTGTGTGTGTATACAGGAAAGACAGAGGTTAGAGACCATTCTGAGCCTGTGTGCTGAGTATAATAAAGGGGACCCTGTGGTAGACATGGAGACGGGTAGGGCAGGTCAGTTCCCTGGGACAGAGGACCAGCGGCCTGGCCCTGACTTAGTGGGTGTGGCAGTCCAGCGCTCACACACTCGCACACAAAGACCGGGAGAGTGTGATGATGAGAATCTGAAAGAGGAGTGTAGCAGCACTGAGAGCCAGCACCAGGAGGTAAGACACTTCTACTCTCTCCTATACATATACACACATATACATAACCATTCAGACAGGCAAGAACTCATAGACTCATATACTTCGATAGTTCCTCTCTCCTATACCTGAAACCGACAGTCTTTGTATAACTGAGTCACTGCTCAGTTATACAAGCATTAAAAGAAAAAAAAAGTTTGTATTGTACCTAAAACTTTTGTTCTATCTTTATCTTCTATATCTTTCTTTGTTCCTTACTGTCTGTCTCACACTCTCCCTCAGCATGAAGACACTGCGGGAATGGGGCAGCAGGAGCTGGGTTATCTAGTGGAGGAGAGGGTCAGGATTCTGGCTCGAGTAGAGGAGTTAAAAGCTCGGGTCACTGAGCTGGAGCAGCAGCTACAGGATGCCAGACAAGAGGTCAGACTTTCACTACACCTCCAGCTAAACCTGTAATACAAAGTACAGGACTAGTTTTTTTTTTAAATGTTGTGTTGTTTTAATAGTAATAAAACAGCTATTGTAGCATTAGGCATGTTTCCACCACAGGAACCTTTTCAGAAACCTTTTGTGTTTGCATAAATGGAAAGTCACAATTTCACAGGAGTCTAGATTTTTTTTTTTAAGTAAGTGAGACACTGCAAGTGGCAATCATCAAAAAGGCCCAGAGTGTGAAAATGTGTGAAAATACTTTTGCTGCATGCTGAAGCATCGTATCCTGCAGTTTGTGTCATGTTAATGTTTACATCATGTTACTGGAACTGGTACAGGAACTTTGCAGTTATTCTTAGTGTTCCATAAATCATTATTTCCTCCAAAGGTTCCTGTACCTTGCTGGAAATGAGTCTATTAGGCCAACAAACAGAAGGAAAAGAATATAAAGTTTAGATGCATATTAGATTTTTTTTTTTAGTTAATTGGAGAAGCACCATATGTTCATAGTCATTAGCAGTGTTGAATGCTTATAACACAGAGTACATGATGACTAGTAGTTCTCAGTATGATAACAGTGTACAGTCATATTTGATGTGTTGAATGATTATAGATTAATCAGAAATTTTAAATATGTGATAAGAGATTTTATCTATAATGTTAGCTGTATGTGTATTTTTTTTTTTTTTTTTTTATCTGCAGGCTGAGATGGAGCGGGCATTGCTGCAGGGGGAGAGGAGAGCCGAGTTAGACCAAGTGGAGGCAGAGTTAGAGATTATCAATCAGATCCAGTTCAAACTGAGCGAAGCGGAGAAAAATATTCAGAGGGAGAAAGAAAAGGTAAACACATATATGCACAAAAAAATGCTTTGCATAAATTAATTAATGCATTCCTTTGCACCTAGAGGCATTTTGCTTTCAGCAAGGAGGAACAAATTTGCCTTTCTTGTTTCTTGCATTTTTTTTGAAAGCTGTGTGCAGGAGCTCTGTACTAACTTCTTTCTAACATTTAACAACCAAACTCTTTACACATTATGCAATTGGGATCGTCTGTAGTCGTGATGTGACTGGTGTTTGAATGGTTGATCAATTATAAACAAAAGATCTGTAAGTTTCTAACGAAAATAGAACTGATTGTGTGGGACCACCGCACGATCCAAGCTATTTTATTATCAAGCATCACAAGAATGTAACTTGTGTAAAAAGAGAGGCAGAAAAAAAACTGCGGTCATACTGCTTTTGAGCAGTGTTATTTTTGTTTCTTCCTCTCCCTGGTTTGCTCTGTGTGTGCACATGCTTGTGTGTATTTGTGTGTATATGTATGTGTGCATATGTTTATTGTTTCATAGGGGAGGGCTAACGTCTCAGCCGAGCGTGACGTCCTGTCCAGGTTGAGGGATGGGTACAGTGAGCTGAAGAGCCAGCTTCACAAATGCCCCGAGTCTCTGAGGGAGCACTTACAGGAACAGCTTGCCAGGGTCAGTCTCCTCTCCTTCTGCCCTATGGAGCATCAACAACACAAAAAAAACCCAAGGACAAATGTTCACCTAAAATAAAAGGAAAGAAGAGCCAAGGCAATATTGAACAATATGAATGAGTAGGGAGTTAAAAAAAAAGAGCACAAAAAGCTAACTACTTAGAGGACACTGCGAAAGGCTTGTTTACAGTCAGTGCATTTGCATGTACAAAATAATCTGATAACTGCAGAAAATCAGATTTTGCCGACACGTTTACATGCACTTCGGTAATGTGATAATAATAAAACTCTGGGTCTAGAGTCAGCTGATAATCAGATTTCTTTTAGTAGCATCGCTACAAGTTGCAGTGCTAGCATTTTAATTTGATTTTCCAGTAGAGAGCTGGAAGGCACTTTTTGAATCAAGTAGTTTGTAAGTAGTTCAATTATTTTATCGACCAAACAGTAGAGTGGTATTGATAAACTTTACATCGTTTCATTTTCTTCACATACACAATATATTTGTAATCCGTTATGTAGAGTATTTATTGTCGATTGGTTAGAAACACAGTTGAAATCAGTTCACTGGCAAGTATGTATTTGCATATAATTCTGTACTTTTTCCAAGTTCTTTATACAAATAGGAAGAAAAGCTTTTTTTTCAGGTTGCTTTTGTATACGTGCTCAGATTTCTTGAAATCTAATAACAGCTTTAATTTAAGATATTGTGGTATCCTGACTACATGAAAAAATCTGATCCAGAAATCAGAAAATGATCGGATTAGTGTTCATTTAAACATAACCAGGGAGATCAAATGACAAAGGCGCTTTACCCTACAGGTAATTTTTAAAAATTGCTTTGTTTTCTAGCTAAATGATATTGAAATGATATTTAGAAGAGAAAATATTATAAAAAATACAGTCTTCATAGCACTTGTGTATTGTGTGAACAGCTCCAAAGTATGTTGGCTGGTTTCTCTTTGACACTTTCTCTGGTGTTCTGTTTTGTAGAATTCACTCTATGTTGTATAAGAAAGATTTGACCCTTGTTTTTTTTTTTCTACTCATGTGGATTGTTGTTCTCAGTCTTTGCATGTTGTTCTATTATTGCCTGTTTTTCATATGCTAACAAATTTCAGCTGCTTGCTTGCTTTGCATGTTTTAACAAAAAAATATCTCACTAATCGACTGATATCGCCAAGGATCCAAGGAATCACACGGAGTTCCTCTTTACTCCCAACAATTTATTATGCACTATTTTTTTTATCAGGTGGAGGTTTTCTGAACTGCATAGAATCAAGATAAAGTGACAAGAGTGTCACTGAGGCATTTGTGTTCATCTGTCTATTTTTCTTGTCCACCTGTTGGTCTGTCTCTGTGTCCATGTCTCCGCTTCGTCTCCGTTCTGTCTGCAGAAGGCCGAGGCTCTGGAGTCCGGCACAAAGCGCTTTGAGGACCTGGAGTTCCGCCAGTTGGAACGTGAGAGCAGTCTGGAGGAGGAGAGGGAGACTGTCAGCCGGCAGCTGCTCCGGGAGAAGGCAGAGTACCAACGCAGCGTGGCCAAGAGAAAGGTATGATCATTGGTATCTGGACAATTTTAATGGCTGCTGCAGTGTGTCTTGGTCTGAGGTGGGTAGAGTAGCCAAAACTTTACTCAAGTTACAAGTAAAGCTACCTATAAAAAGAATTACTCATGTAACAGTAAAAATAATAATGTTCATAATTACTTGAGTAACTAACAAAGTATCCAATGAGAACTACTCAAGTTACTAGTTAATTTGGATCTGATTATAATGAAAGGAAAATCCTGACTACATGGAGTCACACCTCTTCTTGAAAGTCTGTCAGTTCTGTTTATATGATATAAAACCTGGGTTCAAGAGGACGCAGCATATCCCAGTCCTGTGATGGGTACAATGGGGTCATTTTCAACACAAAATCCCACACACATCCCAAAAAACCAACATTTTCACAACATGGTAACAACACAAACTTCCCAGCATTTGCATTTAAACAAGACAATGGAGAACAAAAGAACAGATTATGGAACAGAACAGAAGAGAAAGTATGTGTAGTGACTGTTTGTGTGTGTGCGCGCGTGTGTGTGTGTGTGTGTGTGTGTGTGTGTGTGAGACCTGCCTCGCTCATGTATTCCCCCTTTTCGGCCATTATCATCCTGATAATTATCATTCGGCCATTATCATCATTATCTGAGCCGCTAAAAAAGTGAGCAGTTGTTGTGTCCACATTCAGACCACTTCAGCGTATCGCGAGCCTCACTACCTCATTATACGTGATATAAACTAATTATTAAAACTACATATATTCATTAATATTTAACAGTAACAGAGGAACGACACTGAATATAGACAAGCAAAAGTACATTTCTGTGATTAAAAAGGAACTTGAGTAAGACTACAAGTATGGCCAGTTAAACCTACTCTTAAAAGTACTTAAAAAAAAGTTGCTCAAATAAATGTAACAAAGTAATTGTAGCATTTTGTGGGGGGATGAAACAAATCAGTGCTCAGACTGTGATTATTACAAATATGGGACTTTGACAAATCATGTCTAAAATTGCATTTCTCATATATCTCTAGGAGAAAATGGCTGGCCTTGAGATGCAGGCCAACCACCTAGGCGTGCAGGCAGCTCAAGATTGTGAGAGGATGGATAAAGACCGAACCATGGCCCTGAAAATGCTACACAAGGTCAGTTCAATATATTGATGGGCATGATTACCGTATTTTCCGCACTATAAGGCGCACCTAAAAGCCTTAAATTTTCTCAAAAATCGTCCGTGCGCCTAATAATCCGGTGCGCCTTATGTGTGGACTGAGTTCCAAAATCTGTAAAAATGTGCAACTTTGGTTGGCGTAACAACCATATGCGCCTTATAATGCGCCTTATATATTGGTCAAGTACAGAAATAGACCACGTAATTGAGATTGCGCCTTATAATCGGGTGCGCCTTATAGTGCGGAAAATACGGTAGTTGACTAAATGGAGTATTCATTATTTAACCACCCAGTCAATTAGTGAAACACTACTTTGAAGAAATAGGCCTGTAGCTTTTGACATTGCAGTCCAACCCCATGGCATAGTTACATGATATTAAAACAATACAAATGCACGATGAAATACTATATTGTTTAGACTACTCTTTTAGCCTGGCAATATTTAGCCTGCCACATGACTTAAGTAGTGTTTTATTGTGCAGTTATTATGTAGTTTCTACAAAGATATTATACCCCATCTAGTGAGTACACAGTGAACAGGAAGGTGTATGGGATTCAGTCTCACTGTGCGTTAGAGGCTGATTTTTACACTGGATCTCTGGCCACCTAAGAAATTGAGGAAATATTGAGTTAAATAGCAGCAACCAGAAAACATTATTCAAGATAAATAAATAAATAAATAAATAAAAGCAAATATAAAACAAATTTATCTTGACTCCTTATGATGTTCAGTTTTCAGTTCAGTTATGAAGTTCAGTTTTCACCTTCTGTGGTTTAAGCAATATAAACCTAGTTTGCTATCTATGGAACTATAACATTTTAGACTTATTATTATTCACATGCATTCAAATACTTCATTTATTCAGTCACATGACATAAATATTCTGTGTCTTTAATATTGTATGAATCGCATAGGAGAAGGAGAGACTGGCTACCCTGGAAAGGAGATACCAAAGTTTGACTGGAGGGAAGACTTTTCCCAGTTCCGCTAACAGCATGCAGGAGGTAAGAACACATGACCGACACCAGCAGAATTCCCAGCGTTTTACAAGCCAAGAATCTTTTAGTGTTGTCTGATAATATCAGGCCTTTTCACTCTTCACTGCCATTGATATGACAGGCCCTCGTTTGTAGACTTTCTAGACAGACTAGTTTTCTTCTGGAGCATCATTAATATTCATGGGTGGATGTTTGCTTGCTATCTCAGAACCTTGTGCTGGGTGCTAAAATATCCACCCATATCTTTGGCGTACTACAGTTGCTATCAAAATTATTCAACCCCCATTGCAAATCACGTTTATTGTCAAAATGTACACACTTTCAGCTGTTTGCTGTTTTCTGCCCCGTCCAGGTATTTTATATATTTTCTACCCCTTGGCAGTTCAGGTATTTCATATGTTTTCTAACCCTAGCCAGTTCAGGTATTTCATAAATTTTCTGCCCCTAGCCAGTTCAGGTATTTCATGTGTTCCAGCTTAAGAATGCCTGGTGCAACTAATAAAGCCCTTGATTAGTTGCATCAAGTGTGCTTGAGACAACACCTGTTTTGCATATTTGTGCTGTTGTGAGGGATTCTATTCTATTTCTAACTTTGAAACTAGAGAAGTCATTATAAGTGGCATTTTTAGTTGAATTTGGGGAACCCACTTGAAACGTTCACTGCTTTTTTGATTTGTTCATTGCAAACAGCTGAAAGTCTATAAATTTTGACAATAAACCTGATTTGCACTGGGGGTTGTATAATTTTGATTGCAACTGTAGAAGATACTACTAATATCTACAGGAACTGTTTCACTGTCTCTGGCAGTGATGTAAACATCTAATCTAGGCTCTTGCCACAGGTGATAAACTCTGTTGCAATGCCTCGCTGCTCGTCTATTAAATATGTAAAAGAAACAAGGGAGGGAGTTATGCAGCCCAGCAGCTCTGAGATGTTTAATGGTGATTTTATTTGTTTAAAAATGACCCCTGTAGTTCATTCCGATAACTGATATTCAAAACAGGACGTTCTACATATCAGCGAATCAGACCTTTCCAATGAAGTCCTTATCCAGCATCCCCAAGTTCCTGCTCCCTGCATCCAAAGCTCCACCTCTCACTCTTTCCCCATCAGGCCTCAGGAGGTAAACGAGTGGCATGCTGGTGCTTGATGGCTATCTGGACTGTTTCAGGAGTCTTTTACCGGACACCTTTTGTAAGGGAATGCTGATTAGTAAAGAGGTGTAATTTTATTTATCTAGAATGCAGGACCAAAAGTGACGGTTTTTAAGTAGCTTGAGAAATTAACAGCTCTATTAGAGTAGTAATCATGTAGTCCTCACTATGTGTGATCTTCCATTACACAGAACACTGGTGTATCTATGATTACTGTTTAAGAAAATACTTAAAGTGTAACATTAACACAGATTGAAGGTGAGACAGAAGGTGCATGTTACTCAGTAGACTGCTTTTTCTGCCTCTGCCAATGTATAACTGTGTAATGCAAAGGTAGTTGACTACTTTTTATATATACAGTGGTGTGAAAAAGTGTTTGCCCCCTTCCTCATTTCCTGTTCCTTTGCATGTTTGT